>VXAX01001003.1:492676-541042 GCA_013399835.1 Leptocoma aspasia | reverse complement strand
AAAGTGCAGTTTGGTGTTGAAGGAGCAGTGTAAGACTCATGCCAGAAAGAGCTGAGCAGAAATTTAGTATAGATCTGAGACATCTTGAAATCCATTACAAACACAGCCTGCACAAACTTGCTGCTGTGCTCATTCCTTGCATAGCTGGGGGCCGATGGAGGTGGATATGCTTGAAGAATTCTGAGCCAAAATACACAACTTTTCTGCCAGTCTAAAGTGAGAATTTTCTTGTTTCTTGTCAAAAACTGAGGTAGACACATTCAGTTAAGAGAGACTTAGTTGCAGTTGGCATTTTTCAGCATTATCCTTAAAAGTCACATTTTTCACAGTGAAATCTATGCTGGATTACCTGCACTTTGGCAAAGAAAAGGTGATAAAATCAGAAGTCCAGACAGAGGACAGAGATACTTCCTACAGTGGTGCTGAAGCTGTAGTGTGCTCTACAGACAGAAGCATTTATTGCTCAGGACTTTGATTTTCTTAGAAATCTCTCCAGGTTTCCAACAGTCAGTAACGATAATGCTCCTTGCTTGCTGCTGCCTGTACCCTCTGCTGTGTCCTGGGGTTGGTGAGACAGGAAGGGCTGAGTATGGAATTCCTGGAAGCTGGGAATACCATGACATAGGAGTGGGATGTGCCACCCTAAGGGAGATCCCATCTCCACTAGATGGCATTGCCTGGTGCTGGAAAACCCTGCAAGTGCACACACTCATGTTCTGCTGCTCCAAGATTGCTTAAAGGAGTTGTCTTCCCTACTTTTCTGTTTTCATTGAATCTCCTCTGGAGGATTTTTTTTCCTTTATGCGGCTTGTCTTACACAACAACAAAAAGAGGTGTTATTAAGGGAGTAACTTACACCAAGTTAGCACTTCAGTGGATTTCACAGTCTTTTGTTCCACAGTAGGACAGGTTGCTCTCAGCCTGACGTGTCCCTGATGTCTCTTTAGAGCCATTTTCCTCCAGCAGGTACAAAAGACACAAAGCTAACTTCACATCCCCATTTTGTGCCAAAAACCAGAGTGACGCTGTTGGCCTGAGCACTCTGAGAGCTTTGTTATGGACCTGCAGGTTTCTGTGTCCCTTAAAATGCTGCAGTCTGGCTCCAGTTCCAGGAAGGTTGTTCTGGTTTGCTGGGGCTTCCTTGACAAGAGTGAAGAGGATGGGTGGTGTACAGTTCTGTCAGTGTATTACAGTCCCCATTGCATTTTTTATGTATTTCTCTCCTGTGTGTCCATTGTCCATGTCTCCACCTGTGGCCCCACAGCAGTGACCTGGGCAGGGCTGCTGAGCTTTCTGGTCAGGAGCTGTGACTCCTGTGTCAGCCCCTTGGCTTGCCCACAGGGAGTCACTGCAGCCTCTGTGTCCACGGTGTCAGGATGTGGCAATGCTCTGAAGGAAGGAGTTTTTACTGTCCCTGCTCAATTCAGGCTTGTGCCACAAATCCTCCGTGAGCCACTGTTAATACCAATATCTCTGACATTTAAAGTTCCTCCATGAGACTCTGTCTGTTGTCTAAATATCCAGCAATGGAAGTTAATTTGGATCAAGGAGCATCTTAGAATATCTCTCTAATTTTTAATCAAGCCTGAAGGCTAAGACTCCCCTTCAGTTTATGCTTATTTTTATTGGAAGGGGAGATACGGTAATTGAGTCTGATATTAATGTCACGCTCACATTTTTTATAACCATTTTATTTTTCAATCATTGTTAACACCTATATCAAAGTGCAAAATCCAGGGATTTTCTTTAGCTGACATCTGTGGAGTGTTTGTTGTTTGTTTTTATGGCTCCAAGAATAACTGAGGAGCCCTGAGGCATCTCAGTTCAACCAGTGTGTGTGCTGGAGAGGGGATGTAATCCTGGCCTGTTTTGGGATGTTCACACATTGCTCTTGCCTGCATTGCAGCAGGAGCTAATGCAGCTCACACTTGATGAAATTCAGGCTTTCTCACATATTTTTGAGTACAAGCAAGATGCCTCTCAGGAAGTTCCATGCACAGAAGCATCTCCTGCATCAGGCCCATATTCCCAGTTCCCCAGCTCCTTGCATTTCCAGAGGGTGGGCTGGCTCTGCTCTGGCAGGTCTGGAAATGGAAGCAGGAGATGGGAATTGTGCTGAGACCTTGGTGACTGCAGCTCTGGTGTTCCTATAGCAACAGGAGTGTCGTGCTGGTTCCTGGAGGAAGCTGCTCCCTTGGGAGGGCAAGGCTGAGATGCAGACACGTGCCTGGCTGGGTGAGACGTGTCCTCTGGGTGGTGGGGCACCAAAGCCACCCCAGACTGCCTGGGGGGCTCCAGGGGACCGTGCTCATGGCTGGGCAGATGGTGATGGGGAATGGAGATGGAGCTCTGCTCGCAGCACTTCCATTTTGTTGAGCACAAGGCTTGTTTTAATGTGCTGCTGCTCTCAGCAGTGCATGGTGTATTTTTAGAATGCCAGACTAGGATGCTAATACTGGGAATTTCAGGGAAGAGTTAATGTTTAGGAGGTTGTTGCTGGAAGGTGGTTAAAGAAAGGTATGTATGCAAAGATCTTGTGTGGAGTGAAGAATTTCTTTTTTTAAATTTGGCAGCCTTTAGAAATTCCCAACAGGCTAAACCTTCTGATCTCTAAATGCTTTTGGGGTTTAATTAATTCTGCAGGTGACTACAAGCAAATCAGGTGTCCATATCTATTTCTCATTCAAAGAGCACTTGGGAACAGCAGCTGTTAGAGGTGTCAGCATCTTCTCTTGTGTTAAGGTGGTGTGGTTTCAATCCAGCCTGTACCTGCTGGGTTCAAGTCTCTGTGCCCAGGTCCTTGCTGGGCAGCTTTCTGCCATGGAGCAGCTGGGGACACTGAGCTCAGGGCATATCTGCAGCCTTCCCTGCCCTGCAGTAAAGTCATTTGACCTTCAGCTCATCTTGGCTTGCTAAGACTGAAGAACAAGTGGTGTAAAAGAGCTCTAAATTCAGCAATTCAAACAGCTGCAATTGGAACATAATCTCAGCGGGATTTTTTTGGAAGTTAGTGGGGTAAGATTGTCACTGTTACTTTCTAAGATAGGACATAAGCCCACCTGTTAATTATTGTTAATTTGTAGGAAGAATGAGGGCAAGAAAGCATGAGGCAGAAGAAGTTAGAGAAGTATCTGAATGTCTAAAGGTTTGTGGCAATTAATGCTTTGCTCCTAAAAGATGGGGAAAATTTCACTGGGCATGTTGTAAGTCTCTGTTTCAGGGTAGAAATGTGTGCCCAGAAAAGGGACAGCTGTGGAGAGAGCAGCTGTATGTATAGATGCAGGTCAGGTAAAAGTGTGCCTTTGTCATTGTTCTGTACATTAATTGCTGGAAGTGCAGAGCTCAGTGAAGGATGTGCTCCAAGCAGACGTGGTTCACCATCCCATTGTCTCAGTCACAGGCTCTTGGCCATGTGCAGCTTAACTTTATAACCTGTGCTCTGCTTTTTACATTATTTTACTTGATTAGTGACAAAACATCCGTTGTGGGAGCCAAGTGGGCCTGCAGGAGCAGCTCCCTTCACTGGGATTGGGTCCTTGCTTTCCCTTCAGCACACAGAAGGCCCAGCTCTGCTCCCTGGCAGTGTTTGTCCTCGAGCCCTGGAGAATTCCTTAATGAGCAGCCTCATTAGCTTGGTTTCCTTTAGCCCTGGGTGCTTTGGGGTACAGGACAGGGCTGGAGCAAAACCTGCTTTCCTGCTGAGAAACGTGGATGACCTTTTTCTGGGCAAATGTCACCCAGGTTCTTTTGCTGGGGGACACCTCCAGACATGGCCACGTGGCCTCGGGGAGGTCGGGGCAGGCAGGAACACAGCTGTGGGGTTATCTGGCATGCAGCCTCCTTTCCTGCCTGGGATTGCAAGGAAACCTGAAGGAATTTGTTCCCATTTAGACACTGGGAAGGGGAGAGCCTGGGAGAACAATCAGCATCCGTGCAGGAGTGCAGCTGATGCCTGTGCTGGGTGATCTCTGTGGCTCTGTGCTTGCCAGGTGACTCCTGCCCCTTACAGGGATGTGTGGGGCTCTGGGTGCCAGAGGTGCTGCTGCCTCCCTCCTGGGCCTCCCTGCAGCCTGGGGCTCTCCCCCTCCAGCATCCAAGGGTTTGTCACAATCCTTGCAAGTGAAACCCTTGTTTTTCTTTAGGCTGGTGGTTCTTGTGTGCTTTAAAATCAACAAGGCAGCTTGTTAATTCCGAGCTGGATCCTGGTGCTATATATCATTTATGTTTTGATCAAGGAAGAAACAGTTTGTGCAGGAGATGAAAAGGGAGATGACTGCAGGGCTTCTGAGTGCTGGCAAGAGGGTGCATCAGAGCAGTTTTTGATGTAGTTTTATATAAGATAAGGGCCCTACATATGAAAAACAAACTACTGCTGCTTGGTCCTTAATATTTCCTCCTTTGAGTACATATAACAAATTGTGAAGTGTATAAAAGTAAGTGCAGTTGCATTTCATGAGCATTGATTTAGCTTTCGAGGACATTAGCAAGGGGAATTTACAACCATTTTTGACCACTTTTCCTGCAATATTGCAACTGAAGAGCAGATTAGATAACTGAGAAATGGAATTCATATAATGAGAACAGATGAGGCATTTTTATTAGTCCTCTTTTACTTTGTGTTCAGGTGTGTAGGCAGAAGTTGCTTGGGGCACAAAACTGAGATTTGCTTCTTGATATGCTTCAGGTAAAAGACTGGAGGAATTTTACATGCTGGTGCTCCATCTGAGTTGAGTCTGAACTTTGCAAAGCCCTGGAAGAGGATTCTGTGGAGCTGAGCAGTTACTTGACTGGGACAGGCAGTGGTGGTGTTTTTGGCATTCCCTAGTTTGTCATTTGCTTTCCTGCTGGTTGGATGGATGTGCAGAATGACACTTTGGGTGCTGCATCTCTCCACTGCTCTTTAAAGGAGGTAATTGTGGCAGTTTTCCTGTCTCCATTGTTGTTGCAGGTGCTGAGGATGTTGTGATGGCATTTTCCAGATCAGAGACAGAAGACAGAAGACAGTAACTACAGGACACCTGAACAACACACAACTGGAGAGGACAGTGAGATTCCTGAAGACAGAGGAGGATGGCTGAGCATTAGCAAGTTCCTCTGCCCACCCTAATTGTTCCTTGGTATTCCTTCTCCTTTGTAATGTTGTTTCCCTTTGCCCAACCCTCAGAATGCATCTCACAGCCACCTCCTCCTGTCAGATTTGGCAGCTCAGCCGGGCTGTGTTCTTTAAGGACAAACCTAAAGGTGTGGTTTTGGTTGGCTCAAAGGGACAGGCTGTGGTTGGATAAAGGAAGGCAATTTTTCAAACTTGACCAATGGAAACCTTTTATCTCACATTTTATTTTATATTTTAAACAAAGTCTCTTGACATCCTACTTCTAAAGAAGCTTTTCATGCTGTGGTGCTTATTTAGGTCAAACTTGTGAATTTGAAGAGGGTTTGATTTGGCTGCATAGAACTGGAAGCAACTTGTGATTGGGTGACAATGCAAAAGCTTTCCCTTCAGTTGGCTTGCAGGTATTTTGCTGACTCCAACGTTTCCATTGCAGGAAGCTGATGTTTTGGTGCATTGGTTATTTCTTTATACTTATTGACTTGGGGGGAAAAAGACAAATGTGCTTTGCAATATTTATTACATCTACACACATATAAATGCTTGCTTTTGGGGGGTTGTTTTGGTTTTTTGATTGGCTTTGGAGTCATGGTTTGATTTCCTTTTGGCTGCAGTGTTTCTGATGCAATCAGTTTTTCCATACTCAGCTGCTCTCTGGCCTCGAGCTCTTTTGGGAGCATGTGTCAAAGCAGATTTGGTTCAAGAAGTCCACCTGGCCAGGCTGGAGGCCGGGCATGCCCAGCCCTGGGGGGCACTGGGGGGCTGTGCCCCAGCCCTGGCACTCCTGGCTGCCCAGGGGCTTCTCCTGCACATCTTCTGCAGGAATTGCAAGAATGGGATCTAAGGCTGTGACAGGAATTTGCCAAATTTGTATAGAGAATATGTGAACTTGTTTGAAATACTACAGAGTTCCACTTTAACCCTTTGATTGCTGCACAAGACTAGCTCTCACATTAGGAACAATTAATGATCATTAACTTAAATCCAGCTTGCACTGGGCTTTAATAAACTGAAGTTTCTAGTCACTTGAAGAATTGTACATGGTTTCCCTCCTTGCAGCTGTTTGGTGATGGGGAAATTCTGTGGATCCTAGGATAACAGCATGTTCCTGAGGCACTGTTGAGGAGGCAGCAGTGCTGCATCAGGCTGTCCCACACTGAGTGTACATGTGACACTCTCAGGTTTACTCTCTGTAGCTGCAGGGCCTTAAAACACACACAGACCTTTACAGGCTGAAAAACCTGCAGTGAAATTCCCTGCACTGACTGTTCAGGAATCTGCACATAGTCTCCAGCACTGCTGCCTAAAACCAAGCACTTCATTTTCTCTCGTGTGTGCAGGTGGTTTTTACAAAACTTCTGGATTTTGCTGTGGGTTGCACTGACTTTGAGATGTTTCAGGATCTATTAAAGCTGAACTCAATTTACCTGTTCTGGTTCTTTTCCTATGGTTGTTAATTATTTACAATAACAATTCTAGAATCTAACTGTGAGAACATGACCATTTTCATGGCCAGAAATTCTGCTGACAGGATGCTGTTGTGGTCTCAAAATGGGGGAAAAGCTGGAGAGAAACCATGGACTGTCTGCAAAAGGAAGAAATTATCTTGAGCAAATAAATACTGTATAATGAGAGCAACTGTACATCTATTTATGAAAACGCTCCTTTTGATTCAGTTGCAGCTTTGTGAAGTTCTATGTGAAAGTAAATCTTTTACCCCTTTTTGTTGGGGCCAGATAAGAAATTTCTTTATTAAAATAAACAAGGAATGAGCCCGAAGGATTCTCTGGGTTTTGACTTGGTTGGCTAAGAAGCACTTTAATGTGAATTTGGTGCAGAGGGGGGCAGCCCTTGCAGTGTTAACTGAGGGGTCTGAGTGACTGGCTGGAGGAAGGGGCTGCTCTGTGGTGGCCTCCCAGTGCTAACATTCATCCTCCCTGGCTCTCCATGGCACTCCTCAGCAGCTAAAGCTTTCCAAGAAGAAAAGGGAACTGTTTATGTGTTTTCACTAAAAATGTAACTGTTGGGGAGGGGGGGAAATACAGTTTCTAATAGCTACTCTTGTTTCATACTGATTTATTACATTGCTCCACTGCCCGATGAAACACTTGGCTTCACCTTTGAGAGAGACACAGGACAGCAGCATGGTGGACTTGTTTATTGCTTGTACAAATTCCTCTAGCTTTGCTGTTGTGCTTTTGCCTTCTCAAGAAAACCATTACTAGTAAAACCAGGAAATCAGATGTTTTAGAGGCCAGAGTTGAGCACAGATCTAATTTGAAATATGTTTGTAACTAGAAAAGGCTTTGTAGTCCAATTATCAACCATATAGTGCTTAAAGCATTCAGAAAGGGAGTGTAAAAGCTTTAGAGGCACCTTCCAAGAAAAGCACACGCTCTTTGGGTGGTCTTTTGGGGAGAAATGTTCCTCTAGAGATTCAAAATGTGCTATTGTACTTTTGCTGCCAAGCTGCTCATCTACCTCTCACAACACGCTGTGTTTTGCAGAGCTTGAGGAGAAGATCCAGAGCTGAATCCCACCCCTCCTCTCTCCCCAGGTGGGCAGCAGGTGCTGCAGTTGTTGGAAGCTCATTGTGTCTGAGCATGGCCTGTTGTAAATGAAAATGGGGCTCCACCATTCACATAGGCCTTGAGTTTGATTCTCCCAGGTCCTAAAATAAACCCTGGAGTAACAGAACATGTGAGCTGGAGGCACAGCAACGCTTTGGAAGGAGATACTGCCTGAAAGAAGCTTGGATCACTAATTAAATTTAAAAACCTCTTGAGATTTTTTGTTCCTATTCCTACCTAAGGTAAGCAGTTACTAGAAGTTGTATCCTCCATGGCCTGTGTGAGAATTTCTAATGCTTGACCATTAAATCTGTTTCAGTTCCACAAAGTCTATTTTCTAATTCACCAGCAGCCTAATTTGTTCCGTTACAGGCTGAAGATTTAATGGCCCATGAAGTAGAAAGACCCATCACCTATAGCAGAGATTGTCTAAATGAGACATTGGGATCATATGTGGGATAAATTCCTACGGCTGTTGAGAATCCCTTACTAGAATAGAACAGTGCCATGTCTGAAGTTAACAGTGTTCTGCACTGCAAAAAGGAAAAATAAAGGCTAGAAGTTAAAAGCTTTGAATTAAATGTATAAAATATGTTAGAAATTATTTTATTAAATACACTGAGTGCCCTGGCAGGGAGAGGAATATGTAATTTGGAGTAATTTAAGATCAGTTCTTCAGCTTTCTTTTTGGTCTCTTGCCTCCTCAAGAACTGTGGCAGAGCTGACGGCAAAAAGGGCTGTGGGGCACTGGGACCAGCAGAAACCAAGAGTGCAGGAAGAACAGTTTCTGGAAGTTTAAGGAATCTTGAGTTCTATTCAGTCTGCACAGAAGGAAGTCTCTAGTGAGTAGCATCTTTTCCGCACTGTTACCATCAGAAAAAAAGTGTTCCAAAGCTTGGAGGTTAATAAAGGGTGTTTAGGGAGCTCCATTAGAGCTGCAGAACAGTTAAGAGTTAGAGTTTTACAAATAACAAAGTGCTGTATAACAGGGAGCACCATTGTTGTTACTTAACCAAGGTAGGAGCTCGGATCTGTTCCCTGCCAGACTGAGGTAGGTTCCCATCCAAAGACAAAAATCATCTTCTGCCTCCTGAGCTCTGCTTTCATTTGCTGTGCAGCTGATTTGCCCTAAGCAGGATTCCTGCTGTATGTTGTAAACAACCTGGCTGGTTTCCTTTGTAGCCTGAAGAACTTCAATTTGGGGATTGTTTATTTTGGAAAAGAGAAAAAAAAAATTTGAAGCTTTATAACCTGGCCTGCTCACAAGCTGCCTCATGTATCAGCATGAAATGATTCTTTGCATAGAGCTTTTTGCTGCCTTGGCATTTTCCAGGGTGGCTCTCCTTGGTACTAAATGGTGCTCTGTGACCAGAGGCATGTGAAACACAGAAAATAAACTTTCAGCTCTTGTTTTAC
The DNA here is from genome assembly GCA_013399835.1 of Leptocoma aspasia. Lineage (NCBI taxonomy): Eukaryota > Metazoa > Chordata > Aves > Passeriformes > Nectariniidae > Leptocoma > Leptocoma aspasia. Next base: position 531,946 of record VXAX01001003.1, on the reverse strand, counting down.
AATTGTAATAGTGACTCCAACCCAGATGTGGACTGATGCCTCTGTACTTTAGTTTTTCACCACCTACAGTTCCTGCTGCTCTCTTCTGATGCAGTTACAAGTGCAGCAATCCCCCCAGGGGCAGGGGAGGATCCTGTCTGTGCCATGAAGCAGAGTGCAGGGAGTTACTCCATCAAGGAGGGACACAGGAGCTCCTGCTGCTGCTGGCTGGGCACTGTAATCAGTGTTCAGCTTTGCCTGTGACCTCCTAAGCAGAGGGCACAGTGTCAATTGCCTTGGACGTGATTGGGATGGACAGAGGTGTCTGAGCTTTGCCTTCAGCCTTTTGTCCTGTTCCTCGAGTGGCTGGAGCAGCCAGACACCGTGTGTCCCCTGCTCCTGTCTGCAGCCATGGTGCTGCCATTCCTGCAGTGAGTGCTGCTGCCATTCCTGCAGTGAGTGCTGCTATTCCTGCAGTGAGTGCTGCCATTCCTGCAGTGAGTGCTGCTGCCATTCCTGCAGTGAGTGCTGCTGCCATGCCTGCAGTGAGTGCTGCCATGCCTGCAGTGAGTGCTGCTGCCATGCCTGCAGTGAGTGCTGCTGCCATGCCTGCAGTGAGTGCTGCTGCCATTCCTGCAGTGAGTGCTGCTATTCCTGCAGTGAGTGCTGCAGCCAGGGCACAGTGAGGCCCTGCCTCGTGCCAGGGGAACAGCTCACAGTGTGGTCCCTGCTCGGTGGTGGATTTTTTAATGGCTTGGTTCTGCTGAATCTGGGGTGTGTGGGGAGGGAAATAGGGGCAGGTCAGGAAGGGATGAGTTTCTGTAGGTGGAAGCACAGGAGGAGAATTCTGCCTCGCTGTTGTGTTCTCATAAGCTTCTTTGAGCCTGCAGAAAGATGATAATTAAACGAGACAGAATCTTAAGCTTTTGCCTTGCCTTGCCAGCAGCACTTCAGAGTCTCCCTCTAAAAGGAGCTGTGCCTTGTGCTGGTTCTGTACATGCTTAGCTGCTCTCACACCATATGGGTGTACAGTGGTGCCTTTGTTTTAGTCTGACCTTGACCTTGAGGTCACATGCTTCTGAGACTTTATGGGACATGTGCACTTACCCTGGCTGTTGTAGCTCCATTATCACTTTTACCTAATTTTTTCTTCTCTCTAAATGTAGCAAAGGCTAGATGTCAGAGGATTGGAGCAGTGCAAGGAATTAAATTAAATCTTTTCACTTTCAGTGCCATTGTCAAAAGGAGGAGGGGAGACTTGGATAACTGAGAAGTGTTTAGATAAACTACATCCCAGTAACAGTGAGGAAAGGCTCACTGAGGGTTTTGCAGAGACCAAAACCAGCAAAGCTCAGAGTGTACCTGCTCTAGTTAGTGGCAGACCAGCCTGGTACCACTGTGTATGCAAAGATTGCCAGCTCATATCCTTCTGCAGAGAAAGTCCTTGGGGGTTTAAATAGAGAATTTGTCAGGAACAGCACCTTGGCTGAAGTACTGGTGAGATGGATCACAGAGAACAAGATCTTTGGCATGGTCAGATCCTAGGCCTGGTCATACTTAAAGCTGAAAGTCAACACCCTGAATTCTGCCCAAACAGAAGGAACATTAAATTCAGCTGTGTCAGGCTGCTGCAGAGCAAAGACTCAAAAATACTTTTGAAACACAAGTACTATTAAATATCACTGAGGGATCATAATATTCTATCTGCTGGGTTGGGTTGTGGCTGAGTTGAGCCTCAGTCACAATTAAATTGGTTCTGTAATTCTAAAATGACACATACTGACATCTTTGCAGGAGAGGCCACACTGCTTTTGTGATGTGTTTGAGTGTGTTCTGTCACCTGGGTAGAAAGAAGAGGTCGTTTGTGTTGTTTTTTAGTCTCCTGTCTTGACAAGAGTGCAGGGAGTTGGTTTCTGTCCGGACCTGAATAAGTCTTTGTGAAGGTTGTTAGCACCATTCTTGCTCAGAGCTACTAAAAAGAGACGGGGAGCAGTAAGGGAAGAAAGAGAGAGATTAAAGGGGAAAACCCAGTAGGTTATAAATGCATTTTCCTCTGTGCTGGAGGTTAAATAATATTTTATGTGTGTGACAGATACTGTGATTAAGGAGCTGTTAGGCAGAATGAGAGCTGGGCAGCAAAGGGAGCAGAGATGCTTGAGGGAAAAGGGTACTAAGATGTTCTAATGCTGAATTCTCTTGTGCCTATCTACTGTGTGATATGTGGCTTTGTGTGCCTTTCAGTGGAGGAAAAAAATAGGATATTCTACAGACATATGGGGTGTTTTTCCCTTTCATTGCTTTAGCATCTTTTCTGCCTGAGATGTGTCACTGGTTACTAGTGACATTACTTTAGAAAATGGTCAGAGGCTCTAATCACTGCTGCTACTTCAAGGTCTAGGATTAGGACAGCAGAATGGCATATGATAATCTTGTACAGAAATCATGGCTTTAACAAATGGAATAGGTTTATCTTGTTTTCTCTGTTGCAGACAGACTCGCCCCTCTGTGTCTTGCTCAGTTTGAGGGCTCCTCAGCCACTGCAGAGCCTCTGGAGTTTCAGCTGTCATCATATACCTCTCATTCAAATCAGTGAAACCTGGGCACTCAGGCTCGGTTTTAGATGAGGTCAATAAATACTTGACCTGTGCTGGTTGTATTTGAATGTTCCACAGACGCCTGTCATTCCCAGAGGCTCTTCCTCACGCTGCACGGAGCTGCCTGTGTAAGCTGGGCTTCAGACAGGATGATATGCCTGTCTCATCTCATAAGCTTTTTACTTCCACTCAATGGACAGCGTCTCATTGAAGCAGCAGTAAACAGGGAGCAGTGTGTGCTGTTAGCATGCACTACAAAGCTCTGTACTTCAGTCATTTAGCACAACATGGGATTTAAACCCCCCCCCCCCGCTTCCTTTTGCAGAAGACAGCGTGTCATTCCACTTCTTCAGCTGATCCACTTCTGACAGACAGACACCGGTGGGTAGAGCAGGAGAAAAAGTAAAAAGTCTCAGTTTGGAGGCTCTTTGTCCAGATGAAAATCAGAGAAAGCCTGGAACGTTAAAAAGTCCGGGTGAAGTGGAAATTCATGGCTGTTGAATGGTTGTGTGAGCAGTGGGATGGTCCTTGAGATCCTGTGGGGTCCAGCAGAAGTAGATCCCATGAAAGAGGTGGGCATATAACCTTTCCAAATGGTTACTCACTGGAATTGTTTTATCTTCCCTCACTGAGCAGAGGAAACCATGGAGTTAACAATCTAATGGATATATTAAAGCAGCACTCGTTGGGATGGGGTAATTATTCTAAATCCCTCCGATTCATTTGCATATATTGGATTGGCTGGGGAGGGAGCTGCTGAGTACCGAGGTTTGTTCTGCCTGGTATGTGAGCCTTAGCTAAGTGGATGTTTGTTTCCTGCTTTATTAAGACAAAGCAGCTCTTTGCTGACTCCCTTTTAGAGTTAATGTGTTCATAACACCTATTCAAAAGCCACAGAACAGAATTCTGCTGCTTTCCTGCTGGTGGTGGGTCAGTGGCTGAGACAGTGATAGCAACAAGCGTCTGTGCGCTCCCAGAACGGTGTTCACTGCTTCAGCACAACCTTCCCACCCCGGGACGGGTCACTGCCAGCATTTACCCATCGTCCTGCTGAGAGCGGCGAGGGAAAGCAGCAGCCAGCTGTGCCAGGGGCAGCCAGATGTGTCCCGGAGGGAGGCTGTGTGCCCTGGAGCTCCCCACGGGAGCACCGGGCCCTGCGGCTGGCGGGGAGCTGCTGGGGCTGCCCGTTCCCCGGTCCCTGCTGCTGTCTGACCGTGCTGCACCTGTGCGGCTGGTGGTTCCCTAAGCCCTGCTGCTCTCGGCAGCACCGCTGGGGCTGGCTGTTCCCCGATCCCTCGGCAGCACCCGATCCCTGCTCCCCGATCCCAGCTCCCCGATCCCTCGGCAGCACCCGATCCCTGATCCCCGATCCCTGCTCCCCGATCCCTCCTCCCCGATCCCTGCTCCCCGATCCCAGCTCCCCGATCCCTGCTCCCCGATCCCTGCTCCCCGATCCCTGTTCCCCGATCCCAGCACCCGATCCCTGCTCCCCGATCCCAGCACCCGATCCCTGCTCCCCGATCCCTGCTCCCCGATCCCTCGGCAGCCCCGGTGGCTTTGCCCTTCTCCCGCTGCCGGGGCCGCGCTGCCGTGCGCAGCGGCGATTACAGGGCTGGTGATCAAAACATGATTAGCAAAGCTGCAATTAGAGAGGAGGCCAGAAGGGCAGTGGCTTACTGCGGGAAGGGTCAGCACTGGTATCTGTCAGAACAGAAATAAATACGGCAGATGACAAAGGATTTAGCTGCGCTCGTGTCTGAGGAGACTGTAGCTTAAATAGCCAGGGCACTGCCAGGAAGAAACTGGGAGCACTGGAATTTTAGACAAAGTAGGGGGGAAAAAGAGAGGAAAAAAAGAAAACCAAAACCGGGTTTTCCTCCTGACCAGATAATTTCAAAAGGGACTTTTAAAAACTTTCTAAGAGGTAGGTTATGTAGGGAAAACATTGCCTCAGGGGAATCTGGGGAAATTATCCACAGTGCAGATCCTGGAAACTGATTCACTGATACCAACCAGTGTAACGGGGTTTGTGCAAAGAGGGACTTGTTCTTGGGATTGTGGCTGCAGCCTCGGGTTTCCTTATTGGTAAAATGTGGTGAAATGTGTGCCAGAGAGCAGGAGGGGAGGAGTGCCCGCTGCAGTCTGTGGGAAGGAGCAGGGACATGGATTATTTGGGTGACACCCCCCTTCTACACACAGCTGTACTGCAGCCAGACCTGCTGGACACCTGGACACAGGATTTGGAGCACAGGCTGCTGAGGAACCTTCCACCAAGTTCTCTACTGTTGCAGAATGATGTAACATTTTGCTCCTTTTTTTTTCATCCTTTCCAAAAAAACAGTTAGAGAAGGAAACTGCTGCAATGTTTCTTTCCATTGTGGGGCTTTTTTAGTCATAGCATATGAGACTGACTGGAGGTTCAAGATCTGCTTGTAGAGAAAGCTACAGAGAAACAGTAACTTGTTTTTAGAGGAACAGTAATTTGTCCTGAAGGTAAAACCCCAAATCTTTGAGGTGTCTGGATGTACTTAATTTAGTAAAATCTACCCACTTTGATGTTTTACAGCACTAAGAGGGCTTGTTTTGTTTTATTCCTTAATATTCCTTTGCAATGTCTGCCAAGTGTTGATTTGTGGATAACCTGTGCAGCTGTAAATCATCTTGGCTGACCCTTTGTCACTTTTGTTTTTGCTAAATGGCACTGAGTTGCACAGATGCCAGTGGGAGATCAGAGGTTTTGGTACCAGGGAGCCTTTGAACATGTGGTGGTATTGGAAGAGCTGTGTGTGGCAGTGCCAGTACAGTGCTTCTGGCCCTGCTGCTTCAGGCTGATTGTCATGCTGGATACACAGCTAGAGGATAGGAACTTGGTTCATTTTGGAATCTGAGATAGGCTGCAGCCCAACAGGAGAGCATCTGCTTTTCTTTTTGCTGAAGAACACTGCTGGAACTTCTCTGTATAAGCTCATTTGAAAACCCATTGCTTGATTTTATTAATATGTGATTATTTGGCTCCTTTTACCTACAGAAAATTACTTTTCAGAATAAAATGCAAGAATATTGGCTACAAAAGGGGAAAATAAAGAGTGTAATTGTGTTAATTATCAGAATACCAGACATGTAATTAATATGCCACAGGAATAAAGAGCAAATGTACTAATAGCATGTAATTGGACTTAAACTACACCCTTGGTAGAAGTCTCTGCAATGGAACTGTTGTGTTTGTGCTCCTTTTCAAATTAGCAATAAGGAATAAATTAACATCCATTTTCTTGCCCATACAAAGACAGAATCATATTGTGGGGCTGGGTAATGAATTCAGAGAATGCCTTTACATTCCCATATGGCTCTTGGGGAGGGGAATACTCATGCACATGGCTCTTCTCCCTTGCAGGGGGAAGGCAGAGAGGAAAACCTCATTGTGTGACCAGATGTTTGCAGAATACCATGAGCCTAAAGAATACAAAACATCTGTAAGCTGAGAAATTTAAACACTGTCACCAGTACCTGGTGCAAATATACAATTTGGTTTATCCACCCACCCTTTTATACCTGGTGTTTTATACCTGTATACCTGTATTACTGGACTGTGTTGTCAGACAAAGAAATGGAGTAGGGGCAAGACACTGTCCCAGAGGGACCTCTGTGATAGAACTGGGGAAAAACCCATAGTTCTTCACTCAGCAAATACTTATGTTAATAAAGCCTAAATATTATTGAGGTCCTTAACAAGTATTGCTTTTCAGGTAAAGACTTGAAGGCCGGTCTTGTTCAAGGTATTTCAAGGTATTTACAGTATATCTTGATTCGAGGTATTTCAAGCTATTGCAGCACTTGTTAATTTTCCCTCCCCTCTTTGTTCCCTTCTTTCCTAAATATGTAAATGGAAAGCCTAGAAATTCTGTCTTATTCAGTTGTAATGCACCTGTCACCACAGTATCCAGACACCTGCCTTTTGCTTCACAGAAGTATTGTGAGAGTGCATTAATTAACGCTTGTAAATGCTCGGAGATCCTGGGATGGAAGGTGCTAATGAGTTGTAAAATATTATAATGATGATGCAGAATATTCAGAGTCTCTTTGTAAGGAAGGACTTGCATCTCCCCTTCATTGCTTTCAAGTTTCTGGGTGCATATTTTGCTACAGAAGGTAAGGCTGAGCAGGAAGAAGAATTGTACAAGGTAGAAAGATTGCTAATGCTGCTGGCTTTCTTGTGAGGGAGCTGGTTGGTTTCACGTACTTCTTTGCTTATTGAATTTTCTTTTTTGTCTCTCTGATGAACCCCTACTTCAATGGCTTGTTGAGAATTCTCTGAACGTTCAGAAATGTCAGGGGAGAAGATTTTCTTCTTCAGATTGCCAAGGCCTTCATTTGCATCCCCTAAATCAATTCTCATACATGATCAAAGCAGTTCTGGAAATTTTCAAGTGTGGGGAAAACCAGTCATGTAATTTTTTCTCCTCTAAAATATACAGTCAGTTTCCAAAGCATGAAAAAATAATAATGAAGTCTTAATCTACTGAATCTAAAAACACTTGAGTTTTATGCCTGTGTTCAGAGTGTGTATATTGGGGACAGCAAGACTAGAAATGATCTAACAGGTCACCTATGTGTGTTTTGTCTTCCAGCTGCCAGGGGCATTGCTCTGGCATTGTATTGTGGAGTTTTCTTATGAATGACCCAAACGATGCCACTACTGCTTGTTGCCTTACAAGAGTATTCTGGGGTTTTATAGACCTTGTTGTGCAGACTTAATCCTTTATATTCACCCCAAATTATCTTTTTCTTTGTCTCATAATTGTTTGTTCTTCAGCCGTGTCAGAACCAGAAAACACCAAAATTCAAATTCCCCAAATATTTCAGGATTGTCCTTTTGCCTTTTCCAGTGGGGATGGGAGCAGCTAGAGTGGTGCTGTTACAGCTTCTCAGAAGCTGCTCTCTTGTTGCCCTCATCTAATATTTAGCTTGGGCGTGCATGCAGCTCTCTCATGAGCTTAATTACTGCATAGTCTCTATGGCAATTGGTCCCTTCTCAGAAGTGGTTTCAGGGCAGCTGTGATAAACTGGTGGAGGAGATAAAGCTGGGTTTTAACTTCCCATTAAAAGAAATCATCATCTGCAAACGCACTACTGTGCAGACATTACTTGCACTGAGATGAAAAACAAGCCCACACTCGGTTCCAGACCCTTTATTTAAAGATAACCATTTTCTCAATGCAGTTCTAGACTATTTGAAGTTTGGGTCCTTTCTCTATACATGCCCCTTTAAACAAGCATCCAAGTCTAATGTCCAGAAGTAACAGTGAATATTCTGCATGTATTCAAAAACATTTATGATCCTGAGCTCTAACAAGCTCAAGGTCTAGACTGAGGCTGTTGATGTACCTGAGCTTGTCCTGCTGCTCCCTGTATTCACAGTGTGCATTGCCTGCCTTTCAGGAGCAGGCAAATGCATTCATTTTTCCCTATCTTTCCTGTTCTGGCTGCTCAGCTCCACTCTGACAAGTGCAATAAATGTGTTCTCCTGGGTCCTTGCAAGCCAGGCATTAGTCACACTGTGCATTTCAAGGACATCAGGCCGATAGGTTTTCAGCTGAAACAGAAAACGTGTTGTGCCAGGAGCCATTTGTTCCAGTTTTGTTGCTTACCAATAAAATAAAGAACAAGGGTTTTTTGGAACCCGAGAAGCAGGTCAGAGAGTAGGAAGGAGGTAAGTGGTAAAATGAAGGTGCTGAAGTTAGTTCCCTGAATTTCTCTGATATAATAGCTTGTGGCATGTGGGATAGAGTGAGGATCTCTGTCAGCGTGGGAAATGCAGTTTCCTCTGGCAGACAGGAGGAACAAGACGGCTCTTGCCTAAGAGCAAACAGGACTGGTGCACAGCAGGTCCCACACTGGGTGATTGAAATCAAATTGAGTTTTGTGAAACAAAATGAGAAGCTGTTGTATTTTCTGCACTTCAGAGTAAGTGCCAGTGGAACATCCGTGGTGACAGGGCTCAGGATTTCACGTGGCTGCTCACCTCTGTGCAGGGCCCATCCTGTCTGTATCAACCTCTCAACTGCCTGTTCAAACCTCTGTCACCCAAGGAAACAAAGCCATCGAACTGATCCTAAAATACAGGCTAAAGATTTGTTTGCTTTACTGAATCAGTGCCTTAGTCACAACTGACTCGGAGGAGTTTTGCTTAGAAAGTGAAATGCCATCAATGCCTTCTCCTTCCTTGGAAATTTCCCAGTTTCAGCATGACTGATTCAGCTGATTAATTCATCTGAGCTGGTAGTGTCATTCTGTAATAAATAAGGTTTACCTGGAGATAGCATTTCTTCTCTTAAAAATGTCTCTTCTTCCTACTTCTGCAGAATCAGAACAATTTAAACAAGTCCTGATGTGGTCCATGGTGCTGTGCTTTCTCCTATTACAATGCATGATACAGCCCAAGTGAAATGCAGAGCTCTTTTAAAATGTGTTTTTGCCACACCTAATAATTTATTTTGCAAAAAATGTTTTAGTAGAGAACGTGTATGTGAATGCCGACTGGCCAGACATTCAACCCTCTTCAGATACCTTTATATTGACATTAAAGCTCTGTCTATAGTTAGATTCCTAATCAAAATCCAATATTTGGGTGAATACTGGGTATGTGTTACACTGTGTATTCATCAATGGGCAATCATCTTCCAACTGATGAGATCTTGCTAGCAAATCTTTACTAATGGGGTTGTTCTTACTCAGACAGTACGTTAGTAAGCCTAGTTTGAGAGTCACACTGTGCTGGACAGTCCTACTCTCAATACAAAAGAAAAACACATCATGTAGCACCCTGTCAGCTGAAGCTGCGTTGGCAGAATGTAAAGACAGCTCTCTGGCAACAGATGGGCTCCAGGCTTCTTCTGACATGATCTGCCACCCAGCATATGTTACCAGGCTGAGAAATCAAGGAGGTTTAGACTGAGGCTTCAGCTTTATTTAAAAAAAGAAAGATGTCTTAGCTGTTGGTAGAGCAGCTGCCCTACAGTCCGTAGAATAATTGTGGAGTAATTTGGCAAAGGGAGAGCTCCAGAGCACGGGATGGAGCTGGGGATGTTCACTGCCTTGGGCCTCAGGGTATGGTTCTTCAGGTTCCTGCTCTGCAGACAGAGTGTGCAGCGAGTAAAAGTGGTTGGTTTTGAGCATGGAAGAGGAAGAACATTTTCCCTTTGGATACCCAAATGCACTGGCTGGTACAGCCCAGATTCTGTCACCTCGTGAGGCCTGGAGTGGCTGCTCCAGGGCAGTGAACAGGTTGGTTTCTCACCTTTGGTTTCTCCCCATCTCGAGTGTGGGTGACCAGGCAGTCAGCCCTGGGCTTGCCTCAGGAGAGAGGAGGAGGCTTTCCCAGCACAGATCAATCTCAGTATTTCAACGGCGCAGAAAACAAGGAAATACCGCATCTCTAGGATCCTGAACATTCTGGACTTTATTTTTATTTCACTGTGGGAGTGAAATAGCTAATAGGTACAAAGCATGAGTAGTCAGATCTAATTATAAAATAAGTTGGTTGCATTTTAATTGTCAAAACTCAGATAATAGTATTGGTAATTTTTTTCTGTGTTGAAACATTTTCTAATTGAAATTTTTTGATAGTAAAGCAAAGAACTTTTCTATTATAGGACAAGTTCTGTGCAACTTAATGAAAGTTCTTGATTCAGATAGCACTTGGAAATTTTTGCTGACTGTGTTTGTGCATCCCGCTCCCTATGTGTCCCTATACCTGTCTGCCTTTGGCATCAGCTTTGGGGTGGGTAAAACCCAATGGTTTTGTCTTTTTTTCCTGAAAAGATGTGCAAATGTTAGGGCGAAAGCATTCAAATAGCTTTAGATGGGGTTAATTATTTCTTAAATAGCTTCATACGGGGTTTAAACGCTTTCTAACGACTTGGGGGCTTAATCAGCTGTGTGAGGCTTTGGAGGCGCACCAGGTTCGCTCAGCTGTGCGGGGAGGCCCCTCTGCTCCCTGCCCGCAGCCCGGTTCAGCCCTCGCTAAGAAGCCACACGAAACCCAAAGCGCCCGAAGCAGCGGCGGCGGAGGCGCTCCGGGCCCGGCGGGCGGGAGGTGCCCGTGAGGGAGAACCACAGCGGCCGTGCCCGTGAGGGAGCACCACGCCGGTGCCCGTGAGGGAGCACCACGGTGCCCGTGCCCGTGAGGGAGCACGATGGCGATGCCCGTGAGGGAGAACCACAGCGGCCGTGCCCGTGAGGGAGAACCACGGCGGCCGTGCCCGTGAGGGAGCACCACGGCGGCCGTGCCCGTGAGGGAGCACCACGNNNNGCGGGGGAGGCTGCGCGGCACCTCGGCGACGGCGACAGTCCGGGTCGCCTCCCCTCCGAGCTGCGCCGCGGGCGGGCGAGGGGACGGTGTCCTTGGCGCCGTGCGCAGGGGAGGGAGCGCGGAGGCGGGCGGTCGGGGAAGGGGGGAGGATGGAGCCGGGGCCGGGGTGACCCCGCCGCGGCCATTGCACCTGCAGAGGGGACGAGGGGATGGCGGCTCGTCCTCCCGGCTCACCTGCGCCCAACGGCCCCGAACCCTCCCAGCCGCGGAGGGCAGAGCCCGGCCCGGCCCGGCCCGGCCCGGCGGGGGATGCGCGGCGGCGGCGCTCGCTGTGTCCGCCCGCTGTTACATAACGGGGCCCGGGCCGGGCGGGGGGCGGCACTTGTTGCCGGGAGGGTCCCGCGGCAGACCCGGCCGGAGCGGGGATAAAACCCCTGGGCAGCCGGGCCTGTCTGGGCTGGCGTGGGAAAGCTCCGCGCGGGGATGAGCCGGGGCAGCGCCTGGGCCGGACCGTGCGGGTTCGCGATGTGAGCGCGGGCCTGGTGGCTATTGATTGATCCCGAGGAGCGGCAGCATCATACGCATTGCGGGGCTGCTCCCCGGCAGGCTTCAGTGAGACGCTTCCTAACCTGAAGGTTACCCCTGGCATCGGGAATGCTGCTTCTGCAAGATTCAGCTGATCGCATGATGAGATTTAAGAGTGTTGAATGGCAGCGTACATTAGAAGTGTGGCTGTAAAATGGCTTATGAATACGTTGAAGGGAAGTTCTTGATCTAAAAACCAGCTCGTTATGGACACATCTTGCTGCAGTTTCCCTGTGTGGGATGAAGGAGCTGATGCTGTAGTATGTCTAGGAAGTCCTCTGCCAGCTGTTCTGACAGTGGCCATCATTTACCGGTGTAAGATCCCTCAAGTACAATCTGTTCACCAGCGTTCTTGGAATCGTTAAATGTAGTATTTACCACACCAGTACATAAACATAGTGTCTTTGAATTCCATCGTTCGAAATTAGGAATAAGATTAAGATCACACACCATTTTCCAAGAAAGCTGCTTGGAAACAAATGGCAAATTTAGGCAGCATTACCCAGGACAGCGCTGGTAGGCAGATTTTCTGCAGCTTGTTGGAGGCAGTACCTGTTTTCAGTCAGATCCACAGAGCTGCTGGACTGCAGGTCCTGATCTGTTTAACTTCATCACACATAACTGAGTTACAGAATGAGGGCTGTGCCGGCTTAGTATGTGCAGTTGCCTTAGTCTTTGCAGTGCTTTGGCTGCTGTAGGTAGGCCTGTTAATAATGTTAGGTGGAGATGCACTTGGTGGCAAGTCAGCTCTGGAGGACACCTGGAAAGCTGCAAGGGCTACTTGTTTTCATTTCTCTGTTGTTAGAAAAGACATTTGTTTGGAAGCATTTATGGTAAGCGTTCCATTTTGTGCTGTATTGCCATATTGCCAGTTCTTTTTTTGTTGTTTTTTTTTTTTAGAAGTACAGTTGAACTTGCCAGTTCTGCCATTCCTGTCGTTGGAACAGGGGAGTGAAAAGTGGTTTCTTTTTTGATGATGGAAAGAAAGGGAAATAGCATTTGGGGGATGTGATCTTGCACAAAAGGCAGGTGTGAGCTAGCTGACCTACCATCTTCCCTGTAGTTATTTTAAGGTGTGCAGAGAGTGATTTTGGGTTCCAAAGAGACATTTTCCTGTCCAGCTGGTGCAAAACTCTTAATCTAATCGAATTTGTTTTGTAATTGATCAAGCTGACCCACATATTTCTAAGCTTGTTGCAGTGGAAAAGCAGCACCTAGCAGTGCATTCGGAGTGTTCGTGGGTGCAGCAGTCGGATGTCTCTGACCAGAGCTGGATGGGCAGTGGAATGGAGGAGTTTCTGGAGGAGGAGGCAGCACAGCTCGCAGTTGCTGCTTCCGTGGGTCCTCTGTTGTCTTGGGGCCCTTCCAGCTCCCTATCATTTAGGAAGGGTACTGATGAAAGTAATACTATCTTGAAGAAACTTTGCTGATCTGTGATTATTTCAGGAAGTTATGTGGTGCTGTGAGCGTCTTAAATCCAAACCACAAACCACTTTGTTACTACCACAGTCTTGCTGCAGATGTTTCTTTGACACAGGAACAGCCTTTTTAATATAGGGCTGGGGATTGGGTAGGTTTCTTTCTCCCTTCTAGAGGCAAGGAAATGTAACACTACCCTAAAGCATTATGTAGAGACAATTTGGCTATTTATGGGGCCTGGTTTTCTTTTGTGTTCTCCAAGTATTTATGAAAGTAAGAAACCACTGAGAAGAGATAATTAACCAGTACTAGACCTCTCTGCAATGTATTGTGATTGGGAAAGCATTATATACAGCCATCTGTTCATGCAAACAATTTTAATTTCTTTATGTGTCATTTAAAACAATGCATTGCTGTGGAAACTGAAATGGAGGAGAGATGGCCTGAGCATGCATGGTTTACATTGCATTTGAAATACTCCTGTGCTATTTATCTTCTCCCATGTTACCAGGCTGCAGGTTGTGCTGTCTGTGCTGAGGTAGCAGGAAAATTGGCAATGGAAGCTTCTCTAGACTTAATAAATGTATCTTTGGTTTGAGGTTGTAATGTTTCTGCAGCCACAAAATCACCAGTTGCAGATAATTGCAAAGATTTTTTTTAAGGAGGAGGAAAGAAGTTGGGTTCATGGGCTTCAGTGTGTCATGGAAGTTAGAAGGGCTGAAGTTAAACCCAGGTCAGGCCACAGCTCTGCATAATGTGAACATCCCACAGCTTAGAATTCTGGTATTCTGGGTAAAGCAGTGTTTCCTGCCATGAAGCCCAAGTATGTGATAGCTGAGTGCCTTGTGGCTCTGAAACTGTTCTGCAGAGAGGAAAAAACTTCTGTAGTCATTAGAGTTTTCTGAACAAAAGCACTTTTACCATTTTTCTGAGCATTATCTCATTCTCAGTAGTTCCATTGGGAGAAGTCTCTCTGAAACGTGGTTTATGGTGTTAAGGGCCACATATCTTGTAGCATTATCATTGTTGTTAAAGACAGAAATGATACCTCAACATGGGAGAGCTCAGTGAGGCGGAAGCCTTGGTCTTAAATAAATCTTGTTTTGCTCTCTAATTTATTTGTTTTGTGCTGATTGACTCGCGTTGGCTTCTGTAGGGACTAAACCTCCTTAGGAGCCTTTAGAAGGGATTATTGGAAACCTCAGTGCCTTTGAAGAAGTGTCTGTCTGTCCTTTGTTTATGGTATTAGGTCTCATCTCCCTTGCTTAGTATCTGACTGAAAACAGGTTGCAGCTACTGCTCCCAGTGGGTTTCCCTGTTTTTAAATGGAGTCAACAAATAGAGCCAGAAGTGCCAGCTATACTGGGGTGATGTTTGCTGTATTTCTAAATACTGTTTCCTTTCAAGGAGCAAAGTTTACAAATATAGCAACAGTTAAAAGGGAAGGGGTTTCCACTCTTGTGCTGTAATTAGCAACATTTAAGATTTATTAAATTGGTGTTTGTAGTTAAAGGCTTATGTTTTCTATTTCAGTCTTCTGTTTAGTGTAAAACATTTTAAATTTCACTTGAAATTAAGGCTTTGTTGTCTTAATCCTATTTAAACTGTTTCGTGGTGGAATCTTTGTTTTCTCTGCCAGGCTTTTATCCAAATTCAAATTTGGTCAGTATACCCTCTGTCTAAGGTCTTTGGTACTCTGAATGTTTCTTCTGTTGCAGTTGTGGATAGTAAAAATTGCAAATAGTTTCCGTACAGTCATTTGCATGTCTCTTAGTTTCATCAGGCTTATAGCAAAACTTCCATGTATCTTTGTACAAATAAAATCAGATTTAGGCAACTGCTTCACTGGAGAACAGGTAATTTTCTGTAAGTGGTGATAAACAAGTGATTGTTCTCTAGGCAAAATACAATTCAATAAAACCCTGTTGAATCCCTACAGCTATTGGTTTGAATAACTAGTGTTAATTGTACAGGCTGATAGTGTGGGCAACTGATAGTTTATAAACATTCTCTTGTGCTCCAGTGAATGGCAGTTGAGCTTCCAGAGCAGGAGTTACAAGTGCTCTGTAACTCTGGCAGAGAATCCAAGGCAGAGATCTGAAACTGTGGGATGAATTTCAGCCCCTGGGTTTCCTTCAGCCAGGAGCCATAGAGGGTAACGGTGGATGTCCTTGCCCTCCCTTAATCCCTGTCCTGGGGCACCTGCTGGATATTCCAAGTGAGTCTCCTGGGTTCACTCCCTCGTGCTTTGCTGCTGCCTTCAGTTCCTGGCAGTGGAAAGGGTCGTTTGCCTTGGAACCTCACGCTGTGGGTAAGTTCCACACTATCTGTGAGGTCAGCACTGGAGCACAACTTGTGTTCAGTTTTATCCCATTGTTTGGACCTGCTTCTAGGACGATGACTTCTGATAAAATTCTAGGTTTGAGAAGACCCAGTCAAATAAACAAATACAATACATCTTTTCATTACCACTGGTTTATTTCAAGTTGCTTGTATCTGAAGTTAATCCTGGTTTTTTCTGCTGGAGACTGGAGGCAGGAGCTGTGAGTGGCAGGCTGGGCAGGACAGAACACACATTGTAATCAGGCCAGGCTACGCCTTTTCTTATTCAGCTTTGCTTTCAGGGTGGAGAAGGCATGTTTTATTGTGTAGCTCTTCACTCCCTGGCTGGACTGTATTTTTCTGTGGTCAGGTACTACACAGACTTGTTCTTTTAATGGTATGGCTTGAAATTTCATCAGAACAGTACTAAATTACCACTGTTCAAGGTAAGACACATTGACGTTTTTATTGTCTCACTGAAAGGCATCCTTGTGATCTCTTACAGCCAGAGGAAGACAATTAAGCAAAAGATACACAGTAATCAGTTTTTGTCAGGCCTTCAGGACAAGTAAAGGATTCTTTACTAGTTCATCTACTGCAGATGAAGTGCAGTTCACCTGGAATAACAGAGAATATAGTTCTCTTTTTGTGAGTTTTTCTAGGAATTTTTCATGAGGTATCAAAGATACATTTTCAGAATGTGGATTTTGTGTTTACTGTCACTAGATTGAACAAATAGCTTTCAAACTCTAGTACTTGTGATTGAGTTTAATATGTTTAACAAGTTAATTCTTAAGAATTTATTTTGACATGAATCATCTTGATTCACTTCTAACAACATGCAACGTGGCTAGACAGCACTGTATATTAGAAGTAGTTATCTAGAAGAAAAAGTGTTCCAGCTACAGTCCTTTTGGGTGAGGTGTGTTTAAATCTTTGGTCATGTAGGTGCCAGATCCCATTTAAGTCAAATAAACTTCTGACCACTTGTAAGAAGATAACAGAAGTCCTCAGAAAGGACTTTGATAAGTACATTTAATTTTAGTATTTGCTTTCAAAATACAGAACTGAATTAATCTGATGGTCTTAGTAGCTTTTGATTTTTCTGAAGTTGCCACACTAGCCTTAAACCCAGCTACCTTGCCTACCTGTTTGTTTACATTCATTAATTCTTTTAGGCAGAGCCAGCACAGCTCCCCACACTTGACTAGATTAAATGCTCATTGGGATTTACAGCAGATTCCAGCTGAGGCGCTTACAAATAGTGTGAATATTGTATTTCAAGGAAACCAGTGTAGTTTATCCCAGTTAAATGGCAAGAGATTAACAGCTCAGGGCACTTCGTTAGTGTCAAGCTTGGCTGCTGTTCTGGTTTGAAATTACCAGTCTGGCTTTGAACAACTTCTGTAGATTGCAGGAGTTTCCTGGCAATTAAACTAACCCTTCACGTTTTTGTCCCTCTTCTCAGTCCAGCATTTAATGCTATTTAAGCAGCTGAGATCAGGATAATATTTGGTTCCGTTTGATTGAAGGGAAGCAGTGATGTATTGCTTGTAAGCTGTACTTCATATTTCAAATGCTAGCTTGAGAATTCCTTCCAGTGTGTGGTTATGCTGAAGTCAGTAGATCACAAATACAGATAACAGGCCTTTCCTGGATATTCAGCAGTAAGTTTGGTGTTTTAAAATCCAGTGATGTTTAGCCTTCATACACACAAAGGGATTTAAGCTTTATGTTTTAAAATCTGGTGATGGTTTAGCGTTCCAAAACACAAAGGGGTTTAAGCTTTATGATTTTATTGTCTGCAGCACAATAAAAGGACATGACTTTGCTTTCAACTAGGCCTGTTGTTTGAAGGTTCACTAGACTCTGCAGATGCTCAGCATACTCAAAATTCTGTTCATATGTGGTTACAGTACTTCAAGGTTTTACAGAACTCCCTACCCAGCAGTAGTGGGATTTAGGAGGTTGCTAAATTAGGAGAAGGTTTCTCAGAACTTAAAAAAAACCTAAGTATTTTTGTAATCCACATTCAGAAGCATTAGAATGGAGATGGAGGTTTTTTCTGGCAGTGATCTGTTCTGGTATTTTATACCACATCCTTGCAAGGATGAAGATGAACGGATGAAAGGACTCAGATTTTCAGTTGGGGTATAACTGTCCCGGATGTACTGACAGAAAAATACGTAATTGTGACCTCCTTGTGCTCCTGAAGCCAAAGCTGTGTTGGTGAGACAGTTCTCTTGAGACCAGGTGTGAACTGTGGGTGAGGCTCATACCTGAGCAATTCCTGGCACTTCCCTGGGAGGGAGGAATGTGTGTTGGTGCCTCTGAGATGAGCAGGTTGGTTCTGGGAGGGTGCTGCAGCACTGAGCTTCTCTGGGTAAATAGAGCAGTGTGCCTGGCATTTACTGCCTCCTTGGTGTGCTGCATGTTGGAAGTGTGCCTGTGGGAGCCTACTGAGGCAATGGAGAGAGTGTTGCCATATTAAGTAAAACCACATGGAGCAATTAAACACAGTTTGCATTAAAACAGTTCCTTGTGAGTTCTTTCTTGCTGCATTGTTATGGATGAAGATGATACATCCTGTCTGCTGTTGCTGCTAACTAGTAAAAGATGGCAGATGAAAGCATATCGGTGTAGTATTATGGTTTTCTGTATGAGCTCTCTAGGTTTGATCATTTATTGAAGTGTCTTTTTATCACCGTTTTTTAATTCTCCTAGGTAAGCATATGGCACATGACACGAATCCGTTTTAGTTTGTTGAAGAGGCAGGATTCAAGAGTCTGGGTTAGCCTTCCATCTCTGCCTGTTTTGACAATCTGCTTATGTAATTCTTTAGAGGTGCAATAGCAGGACTCAGCTGTGTCATAGTGTTCAAGCTGTAGTGTATATTTTGCTGCAATTGCACAGGCATGCATTTCATAAGCTTTAAGTTCTTGATCTCCTGCAGACCAAAACCTGGGTGATGTTGCCTGTGGAATGCTCTTTGGTGTGTTTGTTGTAACCTCTAGCAAAGCATTTCTTATATTTCCCTGTGCATTGTTTGCTGAAGATTACTTGGTTTTGTCTGGTAAGGAGCAGCTTTCAGGCCCTGTAGGATGTTTTTCAGTAGGCTCTAAGCAGCTGGATACATGCAGTTTTCCAGAACTGCATTTGGGAAAATTGTACTGTTAAGGAAACTTAACCATCCAGGAGCCACTCAGGCGGTCACTCTCCACCATCTGAGCTGGGGATCATAACATAAAGCTAAGGATTTAATAATGAAGAGACTCTCCTGCTGGATTGTCACACAGTGGATAACAGCCTAGTAGATAACATGATTTGATCTTGCATTTTTAGAAGAAGCTCTTTTTGAGGCTGACAGGGGAAGATACTGCATTTCTTTGCAGCAGAGGAAGATCAGTCATCTTGAGACAGGCTCAGGTGATCAGTTTGAGGCTCTTCTGTGCAGAGGAGAAGGATACTCTGAAGGATTTTTTTAGTGGAGTTTCCCAGTCTCTTAATTACTAAAGAAATGAAGTTTGACCTCTTTCCCCCTTGTTTTCTTAATGACAGTGAAACCCCTTATACAGGACAAAAAGCTGACATGAAAACAGGTCTTGATGTTCTGAAGAATAGTCCACCAGCTGTACCCCAAGTTTTCCATGGTGGGGGAAGCAGAGTGTAAACAAACCCTGGTGTTTGGTGTTCTTAGAGTGGTGCTGACTGAGGTTTTGCTGGTGTCACGCTTGGCACTGATGGCAGCAGCTCCCCATCACTGTTAGCAGGTTTCTGAATTGCACTTCAGGGGCATCTTAAATCCCAGTGCAGTTAGAAACTAATTTAAATTCTCTGAGTTACTTTTGGAAAGCCTGCAGGGACACTCAGCTCTTTGAACATACTTAGCCAGGATTTTGTCTCAAATCTTTTAGTTTATTAAAACCTTGATTCAGAATTATAAAAGAGGAAAATACTGGAGTTAGTGTTATAAAGCATTTTTAAAGATATTGTCGGTTTCAAATGTTTTGACTTTGTACTTTGTTTTCGTTTCAGTTAACAAGCATAAGCCATGGATTGAAACAACCTATCATGGCATAGTTACAGAAAATGACAACACGGTGCTCTTGGACCCCCCTTTGATAGCCCTGGACAAAGATGCACCTCTGCGTTTTGCAGGTAAAGAATTCATCTGCATTTCTGTTTGAAGATGTGGAAATGCTTTCTTGGGGGTGAATGCTCTGTGTCAGTGTGTTTTCCCTAATAGTAGCATAACATTTCAAAGCTTTTAGGTCCTAGGAATCGTGTGTGCATGGACCAGTGTTTTATTTCAGGTTTGCAGCTGTATCCAAACCAGAAAGTACTTTGCTTCTTTCAATTTCATGTGTACATGGTGATTTTTCTGGTGGTTTATTTTTGTTTTGTTTTCATAGTGTCTGTCCTTTTCCTCAATCCTCTAGATTCTACATTTCACAGCATTCAGCGTGGGAGTTCTGAAACAATGATTTTCTTACCATTCTGAAGAGAGTTTTGATTACCTTAGCATTTTTCATTTGTGTCTTAATAGAGCAAAAATACTAATTGGTAGAATTAGGATTGCATGAACAGTCTAGGGTATTCTAAAAACTGAACAATTTCCTCTGGCTAAAGAAAAGGCTTTTTCTCCTCTAACAAAGAATATAGAGAATGATACACAAGATATTTGCCAAGTGTGGGCAAATTCTTCACTTTGAACATAGGGCTGACAATTTTCTTATAAACTTCTGCAGTAGATTTTTTTCATAAAACTTTTGTTTAGGAATACTGTATTCATTAATTGGATGCAGTATTATGGAAACTCCTTTTTTGAATTTGACAGTGTTAGAAAGATGAATTTGAGAGTTAAGAATCCTAGTGAAGTACCTAAAGGATGTGACATGAGCCATTTTTAGGAGCATTGGCTTCACAGAGGAAGAGATATGAGAGTGATTAAATTAGAGCCATTTGAAATGTTCAGCAGCTGACTGCATTGAGTGCTGCAGTTTTATGGCAGTTTGGTCACAATTTTCTTGAGGTACTGCTTAAAATAACAGTTTTGTTGCATTATCATAAGGCTGTAATTATCTCCAATGAAGTTGAAGATAATGGTAAATTTACTATTCAGAAGTTGAGAGATAATGCTAAACCTCTGAAATTCAAACTTCATCATGTATTGGGTACATATGGCAGAGGCTCTTCTACTCTCTTAACTGGAAATAAAACTGCTGTCTTTGGACAAAAAGCTTTCATTGCCAAATGCAGAAGCTTGTGTTGGGATACACAAAATCTGTTAATTAAAAAGAGGAATGGGAAGCCTGACTTGTGTTCTCAGGGATGAGGAGAACATGAATCACCTCTTGCAGTTTTTAAGTGCTTTAAATGTAGGTGCTGGTGGTTCAGCAGCATTGAACAGATTCTGAAAATGGCACTTTTATACCTCTTGGATAGGAATGTTTTCAAGAAAGTACTGTCAGAGCATCTTCAAATACTTTGTTATGTTTGCAGAGAAAAATCCAATGTCAAAGCATTTCTTAAATGAGACTTTTCCCATTAGGTTGATCTAAATTGTATAAACCTGCTTTCATTAAATGAACATTTTTATCAACTGGAAATTGTATAAACAGAATATATTTGTATAAACAATATATTTTGGCTTTCAAAAATGGACATTTCTTAAACAGAAACAGCAGACTAATGGATTTAAAGAAATTAAGTTTTGAGTATGGCACATGAACACTGTAAAAAAATTCTCAGTACGAGACCATTGGGTTTGAATTGCATAAATGTCGAGGGACTGTGCCTTCAGTGGGGCTCTGTGGAAGTGTGTGTGCCACTGAGTGGAGCAGTCCTGGGAGCTGTCCTTGAGGAGCCCCAGGTGGGTGAGTGCTGGCTGTTCCAGCTCTGCTGGGGCTGAGCTCCTGTCCTGGCACAGGCACTGCTGTGCTCCTGTCCTGGCCCAGGCACTGCTGGGCTCCTGTCCCGTGCTGTGCTCCTGTCTGTCCTGTGTTCCTGTCCTGGCACAGGCACTGCTGTGCTCCTGTCCTGGCCCAGGCACTGCTGGGCTCCTGTCCCGTGCTGTGCTCCTGTCTGTCCTGTGTTCCTGTCCTGGCACAGGCACTGCTGTGCTCCTGTCCTGGCCCAGGCACTGCTGGGCTCCTGTCCCGTGCTGTGCTCCTGTCTGTCCTGTGTTCCTGTCCTGGCACAGGCACTGCTGTGCTCCTGTCCTGGCCCAGGCACTGCTGGGCTCCTGTCCCGTGCTGTGCTCCTGTCTGTCCTGTGTTCCTGTCCTGGCACAGGCACTGCTGTGCTCCTGTCCTGGCCCAGGCACTGCTGGGCTCCTGTCCCGTGCTGTGCTCCTGTCTGTCCTGTGTTCCTGTCCTGGCACAGGCACTGCTGTGCTCCTGTCCTGGCCCAGGCACTGCTGGGCTCCTGTCCCGTGCTGTGCTCCTGTCTGTCCTGTGTTCCTGTCCTGGCACAGGCACTGCTGTGCTCCTGTCCTGGCCCAGGCACTGCTGGGCTCCTGTCCCGTGCTGTGCTCCTGTCTGTCCTGTGTTCCTGTCCTGGCACAGGCACTGCTGTGCTCCTGTCCTGGCCCAGGCACTGCTGGGCTCCTGTCCCGTGCTGTGCTCCTGTCTGTCCTGTGTTCCTGTCCTGGCACAGGCACTGCTGTGCTCCTGTCCTGGCCCAGGCACTGCTGGGCTCCTGTCCCGTGCTGTGCTCCTGTCTGTCCTGTGTTCCTGTCCTGGCACAGGCACTGCTGTGCTCCTGTCCTGGCCCAGGCACTGCTGGGCTCCTGTCCCGTGCTGTGCTCCTGTCTGTCCTGTGTTCCTGTCCTGGCACAGGCACTGCTGTGCTCCTGTCCTGGCCCAGGCACTGCTGGGCTCCTGTCCCGTGCTGTGCTCCTGTCTGTCCTGTGTTCCTGTCCTGGCACAGGCACTGCTGTGCTCCTGTCCTGGCCCAGGCACTGCTGGGCTCCTGTCCCGTGCTGTGCTCCTGTCTGTCCTGTGTTCCTGTCCTGGCACAGGCACTGCTGTGCTCCTGTCCTGGCCCAGGCACTGCTGGGCTCCTGTCCCGTGCTGTGCTCCTGTCTGTCCTGTGTTCCTGTCCTGGCACAGGCACTGCTGTGCTCCTGTCCTGGCCCAGGCACTGCTGGGCTCCTGTCCCGTGCTGTGCTCCTGTCTGTCCTGTGTTCCTGTCCTGGCACAGGCACTGCTGTGCTCCTGTCCTGGCCCAGGCACTGCTGGGCTCCTGTCCCGTGCTGTGCTCCTGTCTGTCCTGTGTTCCTGTCCTGGCACAGGCACTGCTGTGCTCCTGTCCTGGCCCAGGCACTGCTGGGCTCCTGTCCCGTGCTGTGCTCCTGTCTGTCCTGTGTTCCTGTCCTGGCACAGGCACTGCTGGTGCCCAGCACCTCTGGGGGGCTCAGGAGCCACGGGGCCAGGGATGTGCTTTCACAGCAAAACAAAGCACTGCTCCAGCCCTTACTGCTGTACTCCTGCTTATAAATCAAATTTATTCATGCTTCAAAAGGCTGGATATTTTAATTAATTGTGCCCTCTAGCTGAGCTGTGAAACTTCTGAACTGTCTGCAGATTTAAAATACTTTAAGTAGAGCTTTTTTGCTTTATTTCAATTTTGAGCGTGTCGAAACATTGCGAAGCGAGTTCATTTAGATGCTTTGTAGTACATGAACTGTGGGGCAAGTAAAAGTAACGTTTTATTGCTTTGCTCACTCTGTGCTGTGGGTAGGATCCTGAAATTCCAAAAATAAGTGGGGTTATAGAGATGTTTATTTCTTGGGTTATTTGTATGGTTTTAAATCACTTCTCACTGCTTGAGAAGACAGTGACCATTCTTGTTCCTCAGTGAATCTTTTTCCATTACAAATTGAATCATGTAGGAATTTGATCCTAAGTGGTTTTGCTGAAAAAAATAATAATAAAGGACAGTTACATTTTTTTATTGTGTGTTTATTGTTTGTGCCTAAAATCAGTCTGATGGCTGAAGCTCTCAAGCAGGGATTTCCCTTTTACTGTGCATAAAGGAACTGGATTTCTATTACATTTGGAACAGACACTTGTATCTGGAGGCCTTCACACAGCTGAATGTGCAGTGGAGGGTCTCATAGCCAGATGTTTGAAATGTTTCCCTTGGTTTTTTGATGTGCCTGTAACAGGCCTTCAGTCCCTCTTCCCCCACCCCTAGAGAAAATTGGCAGTTATTAATCAACATTCAATATTGAAAATACCTCATTTAGCAGTTGGTATTATTAAAAAAAGAAAAGGAGAAAACAAAGCCTTGATCGTATGAAATACTTCAAAATTCTGCAAATGAAAACCTGGACTTAAAGGATGAAATTGTATTTAACATAACTAAAACTAAAATTGTAACAGTAACAGCAAATCACCACTGGAATTTTAAAATATAGTTTTTCCAAAGCTTTTCTGTGTAATGTGTGCATCTTTGCCTTTTCCTTATTTGCTCCCATTCAACCTTTCCTGTTACTGACTTGGGTTTGTCTTTTTTCCCTTTAGAGAGTTTTGAGGTGACAGTCACCAAAGAAGGTGATAAAGGGTTCTTTCTATCCCTTTTATGAATATTAACCTACTAACTTTGGTTATGAAATGGGGAATCAGCACTGAAACAGAAGATCCTGTCATGCTCTTTTGACCCATTTATTCTCCCAGTTTTTTTCTATTTTAAAATATATTGATAAAAAGTGTTATGTAACCAAACCCTTGGTTAGAAATATCTGTAAATCAGACATCCATTTGAACCATTTGGGGTTATTGTACGTTGTGTGGACACTGAAGAAGTTGTTTGGGGAAAATTAGCATTTTCTGATATTTTCACTTATAGATCACTTTTTTGGGACAGCTGAAGTTTTCCACATGCTGTGTGAAGTAATGTTGAAGTGCTGAAGCATTACAGCACCTTCCCTGCAGTACACACCCTCAGGACTGACTTCAGTGGTTTAAAATATGAGTCAACCCCCTTTTTTTGAATACCTCTAGACATGTTTTCATTAGGAGTGTGTTGTTGGTACTAAGAAACCACTGTAACTATTGTAGCAAAATAGTGGGGTTTGCTGATGTAAGAAAATCCTCATCAAAATATAACAAGTTGCAGAGGTAAAAACACAGTGTAGGTGGTCAGACAGTTTATTGAGTGGCTTCTGTTGTGTGCTGGGCTTAGCCAGCTGTGCCAGCCAGGGTCTTGTAGTGCAGCTTAGGCTTAGATATGTTTAAAAATTATGTGCTGGGGACTTGTCTTCTAAGTTTGTAGGGTGAAGGGTTTGAATAGAAGGAAAGCCTTGTAAACTGTTCCCTGAGAGCTTCCTTGAATAACATTTGGCCCGTGTTAGTAGATAGCTGTTGAAATGGATGCCTGAGAAGTTGGTATTTCTACCTTTCTCATTCAGTAGTTTATTTTGATTCCCTGATTTTAGCCAGGTACATTGCACAGGAAGACTTTGTCCTTTGATCTGTTGACAGAATTTCTGTAATTATGGTGCTGAACCTGTACTCGAAGCCTTTTCATCTCTTGACTTGTAACTGTGCATTTTAACTTCTTGCTCTGGTCAAAGTAAACCAGCTGCCCAGCTATTGCCAGTAGCTTGGCATAGAAGATATTACCAGTGGCCTTGGCTGTATGCTCACATAAGATCTACTCTTGCCCTAGAGCTGTCTCAAGTACTCCTGTGAAATGCCTGTCTACATTTCTCTTTTTCTCTTTTGTACTCCTGCATGAATGGATGCAAAGTAAACAAGTTGCTTGGAAGGCAGACGTTTGCTTCTTTTTACTAAAGTTCCCAGAATTCACCCATTTTAAAGCACAGTGCTCTTGCTTTGTCCACAGACCCTCACAAACCCCTGGCTGCAAAATATTTGGTCATTTATTTTAAAAATGTATCGTCATGTTGACCAGTCCTAACCCGTCTTTACTTTGACTCTGTAGGTGAGATTTGTGGATTTAAAATCCACGGGCAGAATGTTCCCTTTGAAGCAGTGGTAGTGGATAAATCCACTGGTGAGGGAATAATACGCTCTAAGGAGAAGCTTGACTGTGAGCTGCAGAAGGACTACACGTTCACCATCCAGGCCTACGACTGTGGGAAGGGACCAGATGGAGCAAATGCAAAAAAATCCCACAAGTAAGTCAGTCTGGGGTGGGCTGAGGGGAAGTTTGGCTCCGAGGGGTCTCCTGCTTGTGGTGGTTTATGGTCTGTGTGTTGAGGGTAAATGTGAACCAGGTGTTCATACTGGAAGGCTTTTCAAGGAACTACAGAAAGGGTCAGCTTGGAAGGGACCACACTGGGTCATCTGGTCCCACCTCCCTGCTCCAGCAAGGCAATAATAGTAATAAAAAGAGCAGCAAAATGGACATGAACTGCTTGGACATCCCTTCATTTGTATTTTAGGTGGTACTGCTTTATCCCTTGATGTCTCTGAATTTACATTAGAAAACCAGGTCGGGATAGAAGCAAGGAAACTGCTGATACACTTAAAATCTGTCTTGACGTGGTAGAGTTTGTATGGGGTGCCAGGCCTGGACGCTGGTTTGGAATTCAGTTTCTAAATCCAAAAAACTGGTTCAAGAGGTCAGTCTATATTAAGCTTAACACCATGCCAAAGCATTTGTGTTTCTATCATTTCCAGACAGCCTCACCAGAGATCCCAAGATCAACAGCATGGGGCTCATCTCTGCCTACATTAAAGAATGGGAACAAAGCAGTCTTTAGCTTATCTTTATCTAAGGAAAAACCACAATGTAAAACAGTCTCTAGAAAACGCACTTGAGAATAACTGTTTGACACTCTGGTGTAAACATCTGCAGAGCATGTGGGAGATGAGCAGTTGTGTGAGGCAAAGAGGGGGCATAAATAAGACGAGGAATAGAGTAGCAGAGGTCAGCTTGGTGACAAACAAAACCTTGCTATTCTATAACTCTACAAGGGTTTGAGTTTTATTTGCAAATAACCAGTGATAGTAAACAAAACCTAGAACTACACTGAATTATATAGCAATACACTGAGAAACATCCACTGCTTTCCTAGTTAGGGTAGTTGAGATTGTTGGGTTTATTAGTCATTGGTCACTTCTTTCTGAGGGCTGGAATGCTGAAGCATGGCTTCATGTGGAAAAGAAGCTGATTTGGCAGAGTCTGTAATACCCTAAAAGCATTTCTTTGAACAGGAGAAAAGTGACAGTCATTCAGAACCAAGTACAAATATTCCTGTTAATCAAACCCCAAACCTTCACATTCATGGAAGTAAGTGGACTGGAAGAAAAAAAGGCAAATATAAAATACAGTTTTTTCCTTGTTTCAAGTACCCAGGAAACAGACCTTCAAAACGAGTGTTCGTTTCTTGTTCCTTGGCTAGACCTAACTGTGTGATTCTTGCAGCAGATACTCTCTGGTAGTATAAATGCCATTTGCCTTCATTTCAGTGGGGTGTTACATGGTGTGGGGAGGCTGGGTGGAGGTTAGTTGGAGGGAGGCCATTTGGAGCACACGGCACAGGAGCAGCGCAGGTTCAGAGCTGTCAGTTGAACGGCTGCCGTGGCTCTGGTGGCAGAGAGGGAGCTGCAGTGTCCCAGTGCTGGCAGGAGCAGGGTTTGCAGTCCCTGGAGCCCTCTGCGTGTCATTGCAGGGCCACAGTCCACATCCAGGTGAACGACGTGAACGAGTACGCCCCGGTGTTCAAGGAGAAATCCTACAAGGCCACGGTCATCGAGGGCAAGAGGTACGACAACATCCTCAGGGTGGAGGCCGTGGATGCAGACTGCTCCCCCCAGTTCAGCCAGATCTGCAGCTACGAGATCGTCACTCCAGACGTGCCCTTTGCCATCGACAAAGACGGTGAGACACGAGCTGGGCGTGGCACTGACCCGCGCTGCTCCCCCAGGGAACAGCAGTCACCCTGCTCAGCAGGGTGGGCCTCAGCTCTGCCACTGAAAAGTCAAACAGTGCAGCCTAGTTCACTCCCAGATGGGTTTATTCAAGTCTGTAGGAAGTGTATAGATGGTACCTGGATGTATTTTATGCAGCAATGACCCTGAATAATTGTATTGATGTCTGACAATTGTCTTTTTTCTGTGTCAGGTTATATAAAAAACACAGAAAAGTTAAGCTATGGTAAAGAGCACCAGTATAAACTGACAGTAACAGCCTATGACTGTGGGAAGAAGAGAGCTGCTGAGGATGTGTTGGTTAAAATTAGCATTAAGCCTACGTGCAAGCCTGGCTGGCAAGGTTAGTTTGCTGTCTTTCTTCTCTGCTTTTAACATTTACTGGTACCTTCAGTTAAACACGAGGGATCTTTAATATTGTTTCTTTGGATAAATACTCAGGTTGGAGCAAAAGAATAGAATATGAGCCTGGCACTGGCTCTTTGGCTCTGTTCCCTGGGATGCATTTGGAGACATGTGATGAGCCAATAACCTCAGTTGAAGCTACAGTGGAACTAGAAACCAACCATATCGGTAAAGGCTGTGACAGAGACACCTACTCTGAGAAGTCCATCCACAGGCTCTGTGGTAAGAAGGCTTTTGTTAAAATAAAAGTGGTCTCTCTTGCTTACTAGTTTTACTAAACAATTGAATTTGAAACCGGTGGTGGTCTTTTAAATTTCTGTTTTCATTTGAGCATTTGTGTTGTAGGTGCTGCTTCTGGCACAGCTGAGCTGCTCCCCCCTCCAAGCAGTGCTGCTAACTGGACTGTGGGGCTGCCCACGGATAATGGCCATGACAGCGACCAGGTCTTCGAGTTTAATGGCACACAGGCTGTGAAGATTCCAGATGGTGTTGTCACAGTCAATCTCAAAGAGCCCTTCATGATTTCAGTGTGGATGAGGCACGGGCCTGGAACCAAAGAGAAAGAGACAATTCTGTGCAATTCAGACAAGACAGGTTTGTCAATACTTCAATTATAAACAGTCTTTTTGGTTGGTTGGTTTTTTATGTGTTCTGGCAGTGCATGTGACAGTGTTTTCTCTACCTTAAGGTTTTCTTGGAATTGAAATGAAGTTGACTTTAAAAACTGACTCTTGTGCTTATGTTTAGGCTCGGCCTGAGATTATGTAGCTTCAGATTGGGCAGACTTGTTTTTCTAATTCTGTTTCAGTTTACATCATGCACTTCTTTTGCTGTGGTAGATTACTTATTCTGGCACTGCAGCCTCGAGTTTGCATCTCCAAAGATAGCCTTGTTCTTGATGCTGCCTAAAAACATTAAGACACACATATCAGGTCTAGTGACAGCATTTGTTGCGGTATCTTTTTTTTCTTTAGGAGGATATAATTTCTCTTTCTCCAGAGATGAAGTTTTTTTTTAATTCTGTGCATAATTTCACTCTCTGCTTATGACACAGAAACAATAATTTGGAAAATGCCATTAATAAGAAGGAAATGTGAGAACCCTGTTTCCATAATTGCCATTTGTAACAAAGAAAGCTCTTCTGTTTGCAAATAGAGCTCTTTTTCTCCTGCTGACAGGTTTATGTCTGGCTCCTCAGCGCTGTGCCTTGGTTTAGGTTGGGTTTGGAGAGAGACTTGTCTGTCTGTTCTGCAGCCTCAGGGGTTCTTCAGCAGTGTTTTACATGATCTTACCATGGTGGATGTACTTCTGCATTGCTGAGTGCCTGTCAGTGGCTGCTGTTTAAGTGTGGCATGGCAGGGCAGGGGGTCCCAGGCAGTAACTGTTCCCTGGATTTGCAGATATGAACCGGCACCACTACGCCCTGTACGTGCACAACTGCCGCCTGGTCTTCCTGCTCCGCCAGGATCCCTCCCAGGGAAAGTCCTACAAACCTGCTGAGTTCCACTGGAAGCTGAACCAGGTGAGCCTGCAGGGCTGAGTGACAGCCACCGACATCCAACATCCCTGCTAGTGCACCTAGTCACAAATACTTGCTGCCACTCCAGACTCCTGGCTCCTGTTCTGCAGAACCCAGCAGTGCTTGTTTCACTTGTGATCAAGTGGCAGCTTCAGCTGCACCTTTTCATCTTGAACGTAAAGTAGAAAACACAGTGTCAGTCTTACAGCTGTGACATCAGTTGTCTTCACTAAATGCACTCTAAGGTAGAGTGCATGAGAAAACAGGAGTGTATTTATTCCAGGTTGCTTATAGCATTCAACACTTCTGAGCGTGTGACATTTTCTCAGCCCCCTGGATCTGTGATAAATAGTCGTGTTTTTCTGACAGTTGCTCTCAGCAAATACCTGTCCTTTGTGAAGTAAGGTTGTCTTATAACAGTATTTCAGGATGTGCATGCATGTAGATATGTATTGTTAGATTGAAATATGCTGTTATTTAACATCAAAATTAAAGGAGAGGAAGTATCTGCAGCTTCCTGTATTGGCAACAGAATAAAGAGACTTCATTAATGTTTGGCAGTCAGTTTGCTTTTCAGATGTGTGCCATGTGTGTGAAGGATCAACTGTGTCTGTACAGGCTTGTATTGTAGGTCATTGGTACATCTGCATGTATGTGTGTAAAACATGGCACCAGATCAGTTACTGAACTGAAATGGGAAAAAATGACAGTGGAACTTTTGAAACTCTCTACTCAGGTGTGTGACAAAGAGTGGCACCACTACGTGGTCAACGTTGAATTTCCTGCGGTGTCTCTCTATGTGGATGGTGTTTCCTATGACCCTTTCCCAGTCACTGAGGATTACCCACTCCACCCCTCCAAGATAGAAACACAGCTGGTGGTTGGAGCATGTTGGCAAGGTAACTATTTACAATTGTTAATACTTGCAATTAACTTTTTTTAATGAAATCTTTGTGGTTATCTAGAAGTACCCAGCAGATCTTTTTAGTGCATGAAGTGTAACTTGTTTTGCCTCTTGCAGATGGGTTTTGCTCCAAGCTGGTATCACGTATTTCCTCTGTGTAATTTTTTCCATGAGTGTTTGTTTTCTCATCGGCCACAGGTGTGTGAAATACAAGTCTGCTCACCAGCCTGTATTCCATCAGCATGATTTTTGTGATGGCCATGGGAACACTGATAGCTTATTTTTAATAGTAGTTGTAACAATACCTCATATACTTCAGATTACCAAGCAGAGCACTTCATTTCAAGTAGGTTGAAAAGTGTCTTGTAGGAAAAGTGTTCTCATCAGTGGAAGCCTGTCCAGCAGACAGCTCTGCAGAGCAGCACAGCAATGCTGTCTCTTGGGTATTTTACCATTTCTGCTTATAAAAATAGACATCTGCTTTATTGTCTGCTCTGTTCAGACTGCTCTAAGTTATATATACAGCTCCTCTCCAAGGAGAAAGAGATTTTATCCTTTTGAAGACGTTCTTTTAACATTTCTTTTAAAAAATTAAAAGCCAATTTTCATTTTTGGTGCTTCTATCTGATAAATTAATACATGTGATTCTATTATTGATTAAGAAATCTGTGTTGCTAATGGCTCTTTTGATCAGCTTTCAATACCTTTTGGTGATTTACTGTATGAGTCTGGATCTCACATTAATTTCCCCTCAAATAGAGCCAGTTGTTAGACTTGTGTCATCTTTAAAGGTGGTTTGTGTGAGGTTTCCTCTCTTGGTTCAGGTGTTCTGCAGCTCTTGCTGGTGTCACTGCTGCTTGTGGGGCTCTTTGGGCTGTGGTGCCATGACTGTTCTTGTAACAGCAAGTGATGTGTCTTCTCTGCACTGCAGCTCTTCGTGTTTCCAAGAACTCATAATCCTTGAGGAGCTGGGTCCAATATCAGCAAACTTGGGGGGATGTGCTGCTTTGGATTTTCTGGGACTTGAGAGTTTGCCAAATTGTAACTACTTGGTCCTTTCCCTATTGTCCTATTCTTTGTCTTGCTTTTCTACAGAATATACAGGAAGTGAAAATGACAATGAAACTGTGCCCGAGACCTCTGCAGGTTGCTGGAGTTTTTTCCCTACTGTTTTATTTCATTTTTAAGCCAAGACATTGCTTCATCTCGCACACAGCATGAAATGCAGGCATTGCATTTGGGCCATTGACCTTCACATAATCCTCTCCTAGGCTTGTGTCTTCATTGTGCTTCTATTTGCAGAGCATCATCAGCTGACTTCTGCTTGGTTTGGGGATTTTTTGTTGGTTTTGGGGGTTTTTTTTTGGTTGCATCCAAGTGTACCTCCATGTACAAATCTGCAACGGTTGTGATTGCAGTGAAGTGGTGAAAAAAGTTGCTGTTGTAAAGTATCAGCTATTATCTCTTTCATCCAGTTTTGTTAAAGCATAAGCACACGTCTTCCTATATAAATGTATGTATTTCTGCATGTAGGTATGTGTCTTTATTATTGAATTTATTCAATACATTGGGAAGGACCTCTGCAACTCGGGTACCTTTGCTCCTCTCTCAGAACAAGACTGATTTCATATTTAGATCAGGCTGCTCATAAAGACCTATAATTTACAGGGGATACTTAGTTGGTTAGATGTTTATATAAAATTCTAATTACAGTGAATGGGCAAAAAAGCTTTGGTTACCAGGTATTTCAGATTGGCTACAGGATTATTTCCTTATAACAAATTTTAGTGATAGTTCAGTGGGTTTTGTGTCTTGAGTTGAGATACTTAAAATTAGTGTAAATTTTTAAAAGTGAATTCAAGATATGTACCTTTCCTGTAAAGTTTAAGAATTGCTGGAATAGTCTGGATGTAACTGGCAAGAGTTTTCTAGCTGTGCATCACATTTTAATTTGGCAAGGAGGGAGCAGCATCCAGGGGCTCCAGAAGCTGAAGCTATATCAAAATTGTATCATTTGTAACAGGACATTTCACCACTGAATATTTGAGTTGTACCAAGGATCTTTTATCACTTTGAACTTCTAAAACAAGCTTAGACATCTTTCTAAAATCAGGTTGCTTAATAAGTAATAGGCTTGAAATACACATTTCCATGGTGTTTTGTGGCCCCAGGATTTAGCAAGATGGACTAGGTGATCATTGTGACAGCATCCTCAAAAACACTGAGGAATAAAGGGCTTATTAGGTTGCCCTTATCAGGCTTAACTCAGATACCTAAAAATGAGTTACCTGGGTTTAAACTGCTCACCTGAATATGCAGAGAGAAGATGGCACCTTTAGAGGGGGCAGGTAGCTCTGTCAAATGAGCTGAATGGCTTTACAAAGTTCCTTTCTACCCTTGGAGTGTAGGGAGAGCCTGCAGTGCTGGTTTAGGTGGAGATCCCTCACACCTGGAGGGATGCTGTCCTGTGTCCTAAGGAGGTGTTGCAGGTTTCTTGGCTCATCCCACTGGTTCTGTGTTTGATTTCTGAGCACCACCTCGCTGTATGGGGCTTCTTTTGGGATGTTTGTTGTGGAACAGTCAGTTCAAGGTGGCCACAGCTCTCTGAAGGCCACGTGCATGGTGAACTGTTTGATTCTTTCTTTATGCCTAACCATAATCACAAGGTTAACACCCAGAATGGATGAAAACTAACCTGCATGTGTATAATACTGTGTGTATCAGCTGGCATACTTGTTGTTTTACAAAAGAAAAAGCAAAAAGAATCATAACAAATACAGGTTTTTCCTCCCTCGTGTTTCCAAGGTGGTGAACTGCACATGGCTCAGTTTTTCCGAGGCAATCTGGCAGGGTTGATGATTCGTTCTGGTAAACTGGAGAACAAGAAGGTGATTGATTGCCTCTACACCTGCAAAGAGGGGCTGGATTTGCAGATGGCTGATGGTGTTGGCAAAGGTGTGAAGGTAAATTTGCATTTAAACAAAGGGGAACATGTATATTCCTTCCCTGATAAGAGTTTTACTGGCAGAGTTAACAGGGTGTCCCAAATAGAACAAGCTCATCTCTTGTGGCATTTTGCATTAATATTACGTAAAACTAGGAAATTTTTCTTGTATAAACCTGGTCTTAGGAATGAAAGTATCTCTGCTGACTTTGAAGTCTTGTAGAGAAACTCCATATTTGTAAGCCTCCGTTTTACCAGCTGTGCAGATTGTCTAATAAGAGATCTTTAACAAGCAGCTTCATAAAATGAGATTATGTGGCTTTTTCAGCAGCAAGGTTGTATGAACAGAGGTAAATTTCTCCTTTATGTTAGCTGTCTCTCTTCTGTATTACTAGAACCAGAACTATGATATGTGCTTAGATATTTTTCTTAAAGAATGAAACACAAATACATTGCACTGGGATAAGGCAGTGAGTAGGGAGTTCAGACTGTGTGCCACAAGGCCAGGAAATAACGACCCTGTTGCTTTGAATGTGGATGCAATTCTCCTGCATTTCCCAGTGCTGAACTCCAGTTTGAATTGCCAGATCATGTCACTGGGCTGGCTGTTCTCTTATGGGTTTGTGTTTTTTTTCAGGTGCACATGAACCCGAGCCAGTCGACGCTGACCATAGAAGGGGATGACGTAGACAGAGTGGACAAGGCCATGCAGCACATCTCCTACCTGAACTCCCGCCAGTTCCCAACGCCTGGCATCCGGAGGCTGAAGGTCACCAGCACTGTCAGGTGTGTCCTGCTGCTGGGCTGGAGCATCCCTGGGGCAGTGCTGGTGGAGCCTGGTGTTCATGGATCTCACTTGTGAGAAACAAAGGAGTCTGGGCTATGTCACCATCACACATTTCAGTACAGCAAGGGTTTTCCACACCAGCGCTCTGCTTTCTGCCTGAGAATGGAGCAGGGAGTGTGTGAGATGAGGAAAGTCCTACCAGAGTGCTGGGAGTGTTTCCAGTGCCACAGCTCCATTAAAGGGGTTACCTGTGGCTCTAAGTCAAAACGTAGAAATGAGGCCAAATGGTAACTGTAAGTAAAAATTAATTGTAAGATTGCTCCCTTGGTGGCTATTTCATACTTTCCATGGCAGCTGATGAATTTATCTAAGACTCCTGGGTCCGAGACAGCTTTTCAAAAATTCATAAAGCAATTACTGTGTGTAATTGTGCTTCCCTCTGCAATAACCACCTTGACTGCAAAACTGCTTCTGTCTCTCAGGTGTTTCAATGAAGAGGCCTGTGTCTCCATTCCCTCTGTGGAGGGGTATGTCATGGTCTTGCAGCCAGAGGAGCCAAAGATCAGCCTGAGTGGCATCAACCACTTTGCCCGCTCTGCCTCGGAGTTCGAGAGCTCGGAGGGCGTGTCCCTGTTCCCGGAGCTGCGCATCATCAGCACCATCACCCGGGAGGTGGAGCCCCAGGGAGACGGGGACGAGGATCCCACAGGTAACAGCCACTCACCCAGGGCTCCTGGCTGCAGCAGGGGGACACTGGAGCTACAGCTAACAGTAGAGAAGGCTTCCAGCATCTGTTCTTACAGAGTAACATAACAGCACCTTAGGAGGTTGCAAGCATCTGCTTCTACTCTTTGTTGTTTCTCAGTACAGTCTTTTAAACTCTTGATCTTACGTGCATTCCACCTGTGTGTCCTCTCTACCCTTTTGTGATTGGTCAGTGCACCTCAGCATTCCATGTCTCGTTACCTTCAATACTAGACACCTGTCTGACACAGCTGTAGCTCATTGGGATGAGGCCTGGCCACAGCCCCACTCCCAATTACTACAAACTGTGTGTCTGCAACACCTGGGGGGGGGTCTTCCTCTCGCAGAGAGGTGTGGATTTCTATTTTAATACACAGTCCAGTAAGGGGAAAACAGATGTAGATCCTCTGGTCTGGGCTAACAAAAAACTTACCTGGAAATGATAAGTCCAGGCCATTATCCTCATATAAATATCCCTTGTTTGTATTTTGTATTTTATTTTTTAAATCATTATTTTGTGAATACTTGTTCTCCTCAGACCTAGATTTTAATATTTGTCCTGGTGTTTCTGCTTAAATCTTTGGCTTTTTCTCTGCTTTTTAGTCCAAGAGTCTTTGGTATCTGAAGAGATCATGCACAACCTGGATATGTGTGAGGTGACAGTGCTGGGAGAGGAACTAAATCAGGAACAAGAGAGCCTGGAGATTGACATGACACGACTGCAGCAGAAAGGCATTGAGATGAGCAGTTCCAACCTGGGCATGATAATCACAGGTGGGAGTTCCTGCTGCTGCTCTTGGGAGGGTCTGAAGGGACTGACAAAGGGAGCAGTTCTAGAGAAGTGGTTTCTAACACTTTACTCCAAGTACTTCATCTTTTTTAGAATTTCAAGCTTGGACTATCTTTAGAATTCCAAGCACAGCAATTCTGTGGAAAGCTGTGATTCTAGAAAATAACACCAGTCTAGAACCTTCCTTCTGTTCTGAATAGCAGCTCACCTCTGGACTGTGGAACTGCAGTTAGACTTTGCACCAGAAAAGGCTAGTTCCTTCCATGGATGGTCCAGTGCCTAGGAGCATGCATCATTCTTTTCTGTTATGTTTGAAGGGATTCTGGGAGCTTTTCTAAGAGTCACTGGGTGCAGGCTTTTATCACAAAACCAATCCACAGGATTTCAGTGGTGCCAGTGGTGTGACTGTTTCTGTACTCCTTGAAAATCTGTTGGCCAAGAAACAGAGTAGTGTCTGTCCAGTGTCTGGAGCTGTGCCAGCCTTTTGCTGTAGCTGTGTCTCTCCCCACAGGGGTGGACACCATGGCTAACTACGAGGAGGTTCTGCACCTGATCCGCTACAGGAACTGGCACACAGCATCTCTGTTTGACAGGAAGTTCAAACTGCTCTGCTCCGAGCTCAACGGGCGCTACGTCAGCAACGAGTTCCAGGTGGAGGTGTGTGCCTGCCCCAGGGCCTTGGCAGCCTGCACGGCTCACCAGCATGCAGCTTGTAGCCTCAGCTGATAGATAATTGATCCGTTACTGATTTAGGTTTTGTCCTGTAAATATTAGGAAATGTGAGCATTTCGGGCAGTATTTTATGTATAAATGTGGTTTTAGTCCTGTATTGCAGCTTGAAATAATTGTTTGTAGAAGAAATAATGTGGCTAATGGAGGTGTGAAGGTGAAAAGGTTGCTTTGAAAACACAGATCATTAATTTAGCAAATGGAGTGAGAGTGGTGCTACCAGAGAGCTGAGTGGCCTTTGTGTGTCACTTCTGGGATACCACAGATGGACGTGCTGAGCCCTTTGCTGTTTTGCTTGTGTGATGTGTAAATTTGTGATACTAAGGGATTATGTTAAAGCACAGAGAGGCTAAAATTGCATTTGCTCTGCAGGAGGGTACAGGTTAATTATTATTTAGTATGCTTACATCAAATAGATTGAAGTACAGCAGAAAATGGCATTAAAGGCACTAAAATTTTAATCTTTTTTCTCTTTATTTTTATTTCTTCAGAATAAAACTGTTGGGTTTCTGGAGTTTAACACTTTCTGTTTGTCTCTAGGTGAATGTTATCCACACAGCCAGCCCAGTGGAACATGCCAATCACATTGCTGCACAGCCACAGTTCATTCACCCAGTGCATCATTCCTTTGTTGATCTCTCTGGTCACAACTTGGCAAACCCTCATCCCTTTTCAGGTCAGGATTCTCAGCCATTGAAGTTGAGCTGGTTTTTTGTCCTTCAGATTGATGTAATTATATTTAAGGAACTGAGGCCTAGTTCTTACTTTCCTAGTGACTTTTTAAGTGGCTGTAGACAGACTGCCTTTGTGTAATACATGTGAAATACAATAACACGCATGAAATGCTTGGGGTGTAAAGCCATTTCCCCTGGCAGGTGACGGGAAGGGGGGTGGTTGTGAGCAGAGTGTAAGCACTGTTGTGTTTCCTGGCTGCAGTTGTCCCCAGCACAGCCACGGTGGTGATCGTGGTGTGTGTCAGCTTCCTGGTGTTCATGATCATCCTGGGCGTGTTCCGCATCCGCGCCGCGCACCAGAGAACCATGCGGGACCAGGACACGGGCAAGGAGAACGAGATGGACT
The DNA here is from genome assembly GCA_013399835.1 of Leptocoma aspasia. Lineage (NCBI taxonomy): Eukaryota > Metazoa > Chordata > Aves > Passeriformes > Nectariniidae > Leptocoma > Leptocoma aspasia. The sequence continues at coordinate 494,928 of VXAX01001003.1, read as the reverse complement.
GGGATGACTCTGCTCTGACCATCACTGTGAACCCCATGGAGGTAACCTGGGGCTGCTGCCCTGCCCAGCTGCAGTGCCTGTGCTGGGCAGAGCCAGCCCTGAGCGCAGGGCACACACATCACCCGGGAGTTCAGAACCAATGTGCCAAGAGCAGCTAGCTGGGATCCTGCAGGGCTTGGAGTTCCCTGATGGAGAGTGGGATTTTACAGGCCAGTGTCTAGCACTAGTGTTCATCATATGCACAGTGCCTTAAACACACAGCCTGCTTTTGTCTAAACTTGCAGGAATTTATTGTCAAAACCTCTGTGTTTATGATGTTTCCTTCTCCTGTGGCTGATATCTGAATTTTTAGAAAATTGGGAACAAGAAAGATGTGTGACCTTCATGCCCTGTGTCCTGTTGTAAGATCCTCTTTCAGTAGAATTTGCAGTACTGGATCACCCTTCAGAGCCCCTTTGTGTAGAGTGCCAGGACTGACAGTAGTGTCACAGAACTCTTTTACAAAGTGCTACTTCCTTTGTCTTTTCTGGTTTCTGCCTGATTCCTGCTGGACTTCTAAATCCAGCAAGGAATCTGCAATAGCTCTTTCTCAGTATAGTGCCTTGAATAAAGAACAAAAAGAATTTTGGCCAGTATGGTAATGACAGCTAATTTTTCTCTGAACAGACTTATGAGGACCAACACAGCAGTGAAGAGGAGGAGGAGGAGGAGGAAGAAGAAAGTGAAGATGGAGAAGAAGATGACATCACCAGTGCAGAGTCTGAAAGCAGTGAGGAGGAAGAGGGAGAGCAGGAGGAGGACCAACAGAATGTTAACAGACAGCAGCAGCTGGAATGGGATGACTCTACCCTCAGTTATTGATTCTAGCTGCTCCCTTTGTCTTTATGTTCCCGCTCTAGAAGACTCCACTGTAACACACTCCATTGGTACCAAGGATTCATGGTGTTTAAAACAAAAAAATTCATTCTGGCCAGTAGATTGAACCCCCACACAAGCCGTGTTTGTGTTCTGTCAGCTAGTTCCTGATGTTTAGGGTTGTAGTTAGCACCTCTTCCTTCAGCCATGCCTCAGTGACTGGATTTTTTTTATGCTCTGTGAGGAACCACCTTGCACTTTTTTCTTCATGTCATCTCAGCTAAGTGACTCTACAGCTCTGTAGCCATTGCACATGAATTTCTGAACTGTCTTTTTTTTGCTCAGTGAAACAAACTTGGCTTTGTTCCTTTTTCTCTTTCTAAAAGATGCAAAGATGCTTGTTGACAAAGGGTAAAGCTGCTCATTTCAGCCTGTTGATTTCTTTTAATTTTTTTCCCCCGAATTAGTGCATGTGTAAAGTGGCAGAATGAGGTTAATATGTAGAAGATTAACAAGACTTTTTAATATTTTGTAAATATATTGGAATTATGTAATTATGTCATTTGTGGTAGTGAAAACAGGGATTGGGGTTTAAAACATGCTAAAGTGAAAAATCATGCAGCATGAACTATTCCAAGTCTCATCCTACTGCAGCAGGAGCACGGGCACAGTTCTTAGTGTAGATGTTCAGTAACTCTGTCTTGGCCTTGACTGCCATGTGTGCTCATGCCCCACTCTCCTTCAACTCCTTCCTTTCCTTTCATCTCCTTTTTTTTGCAGAGGGAACAGATAAGCTTGTGAGAAGTTGTAAAGGCTTTAGGAGCCTCTGCAGAGGTTCAGCTCCTCTGTGCACTACAGTTTGGTTTTAATTTTATTTTTTTTCTCCAATTAAGGCTTGCCATAAAGGCTTTTAAGTTATTGGGGAAATAACACTACATGTATGGTGGGCAGATCTGTGTGCTGTGGCTGTGGCCACAGCTCCTGGTAGTTCTGGGGAAGGTGCCTGGAGTCCAGTGTAGGGTGTGCACACTGCAGACAGGTTTGGGTGTAGGGCAGTGGTGCCTGAGCACCTGGGCTACCAGTCTACATGGATAGGGATTTTGGGTTTTTTTGTTGTTCATTTTTTCTAATTTGGGAGGGTTTGGGGTGTGGCTGATACCACTGAACACTCCTGCTCCTCCCCTGCAGCCCCTTGTACAGTAATTCAGATTGTCAGTGTTTTAAGCCTTTGTTTACACTTAGTAATTGTGTTTTCCTGCTGGTGAAAAACTGTAGCATAAATTATCCAACCAGAAAACCTTGGGAATCATGTTAATTCACGTGATTTGGGTTGTTTCTGATCCCAGTTCCAATTTGGGATTGCAGAGGGCAGTAGCTGGAAGGTACAAACGTTGCGG
>VXAX01001003.1:476900-492619 GCA_013399835.1 Leptocoma aspasia | reverse complement strand
TACTTTATTTGGTCTGATGCAGAGTTGTGAATAATGAATTTCTGCTTGATCTCTGTGGAGGTGGATTAAAGAGTAAGCTGTTGTGCCTGTACCAGGAGCCTGGGACTGCACTCCCTCCTGAGCACGGTAAGGCAGGGTTTGCTCGTGGGTGTGGGTGCAGAGCCCAGCAGGGCAGGGCCAGAGAGGGGCACAGAGGGTCCTGAGCAACAGAGGGATGAAAGGTGAGGCTTGAGCCATCTGTTTGTACAGCTGGATTTCCAGAGCAGCTCTGGGGGAACCTGACTGAGGAGTGCCTTTACAATAGAGATGGACCTGGCAGCAGGGAGAGAACCCACACCAGAGCTTTCTGTTTTTTGGGGTTGTTTTTTTTTTTTTCTTTTTTTTTTTTAATGTAAAATTTTAGATTTCTAAAATGGGAAAATGGTTTTGACTACTTATGTGGTAATTAACTGCTAGTTTTAAGTAAACTGGGAAACTTTTAACTTATGTCTGACAGTTGTCCTGTGTTAATGTGTAGAAGACTTATCCTTCCATATACTGTTGCTGTAGCTGCTGTATTTTAGACCAAAACTGATCATGACTTAATGGTGATACTGAGGGGTTGTAATGTCCTGATGCAGTTTGTAGCCACTGTGGGTATAACTTTTCAGATGTGTATATTGGTAACAGGTCAGTTTGGAAAGTCTATAAGCTACAATAAATTTCTGGTTCTAAAGGTTGTTTGCATTTTTTATTTTACTGAGTGAAACAAAATAGAATCCAGTTGTAAAAACTCTGTTAATTTCCTTCTGCTGGGGGAGTGGGAGACTTTTGTGGTCATTGCTCTCAAGCACAGAAGGACTTGGCAGCATTTGTGTACAACTTGTCAATATCTTTTTATTTCTTATTTACAAAACATGTACCTAACGCAACTGAAAAGCTAAACATGTAAACATTCTCTTCTTGCAGAACCACGGCTTGGCTTAAAAAAATACTTCTTTTTCAAAGGCAACAGAATAAGCACAATCAGTTTGTACAGAGTTAAAAAAAATAATGACAGAAACATCTCTAAATAAATAGAAATAGGTCTATCATTCTGAGCATATTTATAAAAATGAGAAGCCACTTGTAATGAAATGGAACATTTTTGAAAATTATGTGAGTTTCAACCTTTAGTACAGTTCAGCTTGCTGAAAACCATCAGGTGAGCTGCTTCTTTGTGAATTTGGAGTCAAAGGCTCTTTGCTGACCCAACAGAGCTGCCAGAGATTTATCCAAGACACTCTCCCAGGGTGTACAAGGAAGAAGGTCCACACCATGACTCACTGAATTTTTACTGCTTGTAGGTAAGTCAAGTTTTCCAGACTAAGTAACCTCTGTAAAACTGTGCTCAGTTCTTGCAGTTGATACTGATGCACCTTTGTGTTATTGCACTTCTCAAAGTGACAGACAGGATAGGAGCCACTGCTCTGGAATCTGTGAGAGCCTGGCCTTTCTGCTGTGAGACCTGGGAGGGACTGAGGAGAGCAGGGTGCCAGTGCTGCAGCACCCTCAACACCAGGCTCTGGCACTGCAAGAGAATTGCCTTTGCAGCTCTGGAATTGTAGTGTCTTCCCTTCCACAAGAACCTGGTCAGGGCTGTGGTTTCAGTGCATCTCACCTTGCACAGGGCCCAAGATTTTTTTTTTTGCATACTTTTTGCTCTGTAAATTAGTTTAATAAGCAAGGAAATAGCAATATTTACTCTCCAGAATGGAGCAGAGGCACAGGACTGTTCCTCACTGATCAGCCTGCACAGAGCTCTAAATCCTGCAGTATTTCCCTCTAGTACCAAAGCAGCTGTTGGAGCCTGAGTGCTTCAGTCACAGTATCATCTGAAGGTGTAGGAAAAGGGGCTCTCCCAGGGTTGCATTAAATTCAAATGAGGTGTCTTCTATGCCAGAACTGCTGCTTCTACCAACAGGTGCTTGAGAGGCAACAGGGTTTGTATGAATAGATCCAAACCAGAACAGACCTCACACCTTAACATCTTTTATGAAAAGAAGCAGTAAGAATTTTAATTTGAAAATGCAATCTTAGCGTTTTCAGGTTTGAAACCAAAATAAATGCAGGAATTAACTTGAGGCTCAACTAAAGCCTAACTTTGGAAAGCAAAGTACCTGATCCAGTGGCCACCCCAAAGCTGCTCTTGTGCCATCAGTTCTAGACAGCAGTAGCTGAGTTCCAGCTCAGTTTCAGAACACTTTGGCCTCTGGAGCAGGCAGAAAGCAATATGACAGCGTGGATGTTTTTATCCTGTCTCAAGGCAGAGCAGAACCATTTGTCCAAGTCAGCTTTGGTGTGCTTTGAGCTACCCACCTCAGTGGACACGGACACAGGGCAGGAGTGACCACATGCTGAAGTTAATGCCTCTAAGCTGTAATAGTGGTGACCTAGAAGAGAGGCTACAGGCATAGGGGATCTCTGCTCAGCTAAATTTTCAAGGAAACAGAAATACAGACATTAGCACACTGGAGGGATGTTACAACTGCCTCAGCTCTTCTGTTGAAGCATGTATTTGAAGCTCAAGGAGTTCTCAAGGGTACAGTACCTCTACCTACCTTTACTGTTTGCAGTAGTTTTATTGCCTCGCGTCTCTCCCTTGTCCCCCAGAGACCCACAGCAGCCACGGTGGTGTGGCTGAGGACAGGCCAGCAGCTTTTCAGTCATGCAGCAGTGTCTGATCTCTGGGAAGGAGCTGGGGGATGTTCCACACTGCACCATGGTTCAGTCTCCAGGCACCTGTCTGTCAGTGCTGGGTGTTCCCCCTCCTGCCCTACTGCCTGTTGTCTTTGGAGACGTTGTGTGCCAGCCAGTTCACTTTGGTTTTCCAGCTCTCCCGCAGGGCTTCATTAAACTTCACTCTGAAGTGCTTCAGTGCCTCCTCATCAGTTTTCCCAAGGGCCAGGGAGTCCTGTAGGCAAAAGGCACAAATCAGTGCACAACTGAACAAGTCACTGCTCAACCAGTAAGACTTTTATTCATAAGAAATTACTCCATTGAAAGGAGGAATGGAGTAGCCATCAATTATTTTTAATTGTTCGTGTAGTTGCAGGAGATTTTTTTCTCTGATAAACACTTGCACCCTCTGCTTCTGTCGGTGCAGGGAAAAGAGCAGATTTTGTACTGCTCTTGTACAAAGTGTTCTGCAGCTGCCAGGGATGGGTGGTTATGACTCAGGAGGCAACTAGGAAATGAGAGCCAAGGGCTTTGCCTCCTTCCCTGCAAGCTGGCACCTGCTGCCTTCGTGGTGAAGAACCTGCAGAGATTTCTGATGTCCTGCACGTGGGCAGTGGACATCCACTCACCCTTCTGGAGCTCGTCTGCTTCTACAAACCTTGCACAATGAACTCCTCACCAGCCACAAACTCAGGTGTTCAGTTTTAACCCCTTACCTGGGCTCTGCCTCTTACCTTTAGGTACTGGATGTCTTTGGAGCAGCTGAGCTCTGGCAGCCCAGCAGCCTTCATCAGTGCAAAGAGGTGGAGGAAGAGGAGCCCGTGGCGCCGCAGGATCATGTAGGCCCTTTCACAGTAACCCCTGAACCTGAGCAGAGACCAGCCAAAGGAGTCAGGACTGCAGACTGGCACTTTGGAAAGCAAACCTAGGCACCCTGCTCTCCCCAGTTAATAATTTATTTACTTTCATCTGTACACGTAGCAATAAGCTGCATATTGGTGGAAATTTAAAGCTTCAAAAGTTTAACTCCTAGCACTTACCTTTCAAACTTCTCATTGTTGTTAGTTTTTCCTTGCTGGATGACATGCACAAAGTCGTAGGTTAAGATGAAAGGGACTCGTTCTCTATTAATACCAAATTTAGTCTTGAAGTTCCCCAAAAAGTGACCAAAATCAATGTGGAACAGCTGCAAATAAAAAAAAAAAAACCAGAATATTACCTGTTTTAGCTGATGAGATCCTGACCACGGGGTTTTGGGGGACAGAAGGAGGGGCAGAGCCAACAGCCAGTGCCCAGGTGCTCTCAGGTTACCTGCCCTGTCTCCCGGACCATGATGTTGTCACTGTGGCGGTCCCCGATGCCCAGCACGTAGGTGGCCACGCAGTAGCCAGCACAGGACAGGGTGAACTCCTCGATGGCTTGGTCCAAGGCATCTCTAGAGAGGGTAAGAAGGAGTGAAAGATAATTTTACTCTGGACTGCAGCACTGCCCCACGGGGAGAGCTGTTTTCAGCTGCAGGAGAAGGGAGGGAAGCTCGTCTGGATCCCTGTAGTGCTCTCTGGAGGCAGGACTCCCACCCCTGCTTCACAAAAATGAGCTGCAGGAGCTGTCTGTGACTGAAGGCTGTGAATAAGGTTGTGCCCACAATCTCAATGGCAATGAGATCCACAGGAGGCCACCAGATGTGCGGGGCAGGGGAGCAGCCACAGCCCGTGTGGGACAGCCTGGAGCTGAGCAGAACTGAAGGAAAAGGAGCAGGGGGGGAAAGGTGAGCCCCTCACCCCGGGTTCTTGGACTTGAGCCAGTTGAGCAGGGCGTCCTTGTTGAAGGCAGCCGTGGCCACCATGTTGCTCTTGTTGAGCTGGATGTTGGCGATGGTGTCCGAGTGCATGACCACCTCAATCAGCCCCGTCTTGTCTCCTGTGGAGAGGCAGCCATAAGGGGTCATCCTGCAGAGATGAGAGAAACCCTTCCACTGAAATCCTGCCCACAAGTGCCTGGTGGTGACTTCTAAGCTGTCCCTTGCCTGCCCTGTCTCCTCTGCAGCTCTGTTGTGCCCAGCTGCCCCCAGAACACCAGGCAGAGCTGCTGGGGGCAAAAGGAGCTCGCAGAGAAAACAGCCTGGCCAGCCCTGAGGTGTCAGCGCAGGAGGAGAGCTGTGTGCACACTGCTCACCTCAGGTCCAGGCCCTCCTGCTTCCACAGGATGTCCATCAGCTGGATCATCTGCAGAGTCAGCATGTCCTGGCGCAGATCTGGGCAGCGTTACAGAGGAAAACAGAATTTTACTGTTCAATTACCACTGCACCAAAATCTTAATGAAAGAAAGAAGCAGGTGAAATATAGAGGGGAGTTAATATATATTTTCAGATTACTACCAAAAACCTCACCCAAAAACATTAAAGGTCCTCATTTACACAACACCTTCATGGTCCAGACTTAGGCCCACTCACCCCAGTAAATACTTGAGACTAAAAGATATATTTTCACAGGCATAATAAAGACTTACCATCTCCATTTTTAAAAATTATACCCACTCCACCTCCACCTGTCTCTTCATTATTAAACACAATCCACAAAGGTTTCATTTTGGAGTCCATGAAGGTGCACTGATCCACACTAGAGGAAATGAAAATATTACCATCAGTTTGCATCTATTAAAATATCAGCCATCCAAGCTGCCAGTCCTACAGCAACTCCACACACTGAGGGACTTGGGAGTCCCATGAGGAAAGAACCTTGGGATAACCCAAAGCCTGGCTCCAGTGTGAAACAAAGCCCAAAATTCACACAAATTCAGAGGTGCAGATCTCCCCCTTACCAAACTTCAGCGAGGATAATGTTGGGGTTCAGGGGGGACTGGAGGTGGGAAAGGGCTTCCCTGTAGGTTTCCTGCTTCATGCACATGTGCATCATCTCCTTGGTTTGAGGCTTGGTGGCCTTCTGAGAACTCACTTTCACAAAGTCATTCAGAGCTTTCATCTTGTTCAGTGCTTCTCCCTGAAAAAAAGGGAGGGATGAAACAGGGTTAACAAACAGGAAATTCCTGGAGGAAGTTTAAGAAACATTAAAATCTCCTGTGAAATGTAAACCTTGGTTTCATCTCTTACTTCCTCTTCAATTCGTAGCAATTTCACACATTGCAGCAAAACAAATTTAGTAGTATCTGCTTGAGGAAGATCCGTAATTAATTGTGGATACTCTGCTGGGCACAAATGTATTGCAAGGTGATGACTGCAGCAGGAATAAAGCACATTACCACCAAAGGAAGAAGGGAGGTGCCCTGGCTGGAAAAGTGAGGATGAGACCTAGAGCCCAGCCTGCCCTTCAGTGCTTTTGGGGAGTTCTGGCTGTGATCAGCTCCCACTGAGCAGCACCTGACCCAAGTGATCTAATCACAGCAGTGGCCTGAACATTTCAGACCATTCAGTGTGGGTGAGTAAGGCATGAGCAAAGCCACATGTGCTGGGGATCTCCACGACACTGGTAACATTAATTTGGGAAAGCCAAGAGCTGAGAAAAACCCCAAACCAGAGGGAAGGCAACCTTATGGCCCAAAGCAATCTGTACCTGCTTCATCAGCACCTTCATGTGGTGGGTGCTGCCCCGGCAGTAGGCTTCCAGGATCAGCCCAAACCTCAGGGACACAGCAGGCACGTGCATTTCTGACCTGGCAGGGAGGCAGGGCAGGTTAGAGCAGAGCTGACTCACTGCTGAGTGACTCACTGTCCCATCCACACCAGCACCACAAGATCTGGCTGCTCTTCAGATTCTGTGTCATGGGGAAGGGAAAAAATGCCCCCACCACAGAAGGTGATGGAGGAAAAGCATTGCTTGAGGTGGTGAAACATCTTTCTGGGTGACTCAATCACCAAGCCCTCCTTTGGGAACATCACTTGGGGAGCAAGAACAGTTCTGAGCTTATGGCTCAGAGCTGGCAGGTGGCCATGGAAACCCAAAGCAAATTCCAGCTCAGAGGCATGTGTGTATGCAGTCACAAATATATATAAATTCTGAAAACAGAACCTAACCCAAACATCACTGCTACAACAACAAAAGACAAAAAATAAATGAACAAAAAAACATACTGTGTCCTCCTGGAATAATTCTTATTCAGTCACCCGAGGTAAAAAGTAGCAGTTGCCACTTCACAGAGCAATGAAGGACTCAGTAAATGCTGGTTTCACTTGATTACTCAGAAAAAGCCTGAAACATTTGCTCTTCACCTCAGGTGCCAGAAGAGGAAGTGGCCGATCTTGCGGTTGGACAATGCCCTTTCCAGCAGGAACTTGGTCAATTCACAGTCTAGGTAGGATTCATACTTGAGCACCTGGACGAGCTGCAGCAGGTACTGGAACACATCATCATCCCTGTGGACAGAAAGGAAACATGAAACACTGCCTTGTCTTCGCTGCCACGAGTGTTCTTGTAAAAGCTGCAAAGGCAAGGCTGTCACTGCTGTTCACAGCCCCTCAGCAGCCCCGAGCAGAAATAGAAAGGGCTCTGCCTCTCCCCTGGGGACAGCACTTACGTCAGCTTCTTCAGGGAGTTGATTGCAAAGGAACCAACGTAACGGTCAGGAAAGCTGAAATCCAGCAGCTCCAAGGCATTCAGGACAGGCAGCTCTGGCCAGGTCTGAAGCAGGGAAATCATCTGTAATGACCAGAAAGAAAAGAGCTAAAAAAAAGGAACAAAGTTTTTATGACAATGGATATAAATATGAAATTCTACTGATGAAAGGGCAGCTCCTCTTTGCGGGGGTCACTATTTATAGATGCCTCACAGTAAGTTTGCAGATACCAGGTCAAAAACTGATCCCTTGAGGTGGCTTGCACTGATCTCTTACTATTATTTAAGAATATTCAATCCAGGTCTCTTTTTTCCCAAGAATTAAACAGATTTTTTTTTTTTTTTGCCTCCAGTTTCTTGAAGGGAGACCTTGCTGGCCAGTAATGAATCTGGGACAGCCCACAGAACCAAACAGAGCCAGACCTCAGCTGGGAACTTCCCTGAGAAAACTGCGAGACGTCCCTGCTCAGCTGTGCTCCCAAACACAGCCCAGGAATGTAGACACAAAGATGGACCAAAAAGGGAGCCCTGGCTGCCAGCCCCAACATCCTCACCTGGGCCACGTCCTCGTGCTTGTTCCACTTGGTGATGATGAGGAGCTTGGCCAGGGCCTGGGGGTGCTGGTCACGGATGTCATACCTCATCTTCCACACCAGGTCCTTCTCGTGCTCGTACAGCTCCGTGTGGCTCCTCCTCTCCAGGATCTCCTTCAGCTGCAGCTTCTGCCACAGCAAGCACAGCAAAGAGCACACACTGGGCTCAGCCCCAGCCCTGCAGGACTGGGCCACTACCCAGGTGGGTGAAAATGCTGGGAGGGGATGAGGTGGGAACAGCCAGGCCAGGAAACCAGGCTTGCTCTGATGCCAGGAGACTCACCTCCTCAGAATCTTCTGGTGCAGCTCGGGGTTGTTCTCCATTCCTTCCCAACTCCAGCAGCTGGGACACAAATAAAGAGGGTGAAAAAGGCTCCTCAGCTCCTCTGTAACTGTAGCCACCATCACTTCTGGCATTTTTGTTGCTTTGGAGATCAGTCACTTGCCACCTCTGCCCAGGCTCCCCTTTCTCCCTGGCACAGCCTGTTCCAGACCCAGCCTCTTGGGGAGCACAGAGCAGATCTCCTTCCTCCCCTGAAACAGGCACATCTCTCTCTTCTTCCATCTCTTCTTGTCTAGCCAGTTGCAGTGACAGATGGAAAATCCCCACCTCACACACTTTCAGCATGTTATCACTCTGCTGAAAGGGAGGGAGCTGCCTACTTTCACTCATTTCCCCTTTGTTCCTCTTCCTTCTTACACAGCCTAATGCAGTTTGAAGCCAGCTCAGTTAAAACCCATTTTTTAAACAAATGCTCATCTATGAGAGCAGCTTTACCTCAGTAACTCGTAGCTTGGAAAAGCATTCACTCAAAGGTCCATTAGGTAAGAGGAAAAAGTGAAATTTTCAGTTAACAATATCTATCCATCAAGTTTGCTTGCAGCCAGTCCCTGTCGATGGCTGCCTCAGAGGTTCCCCACTGGAAGGGACAGAGAGGGAGTTCCTGTGCCCCCAGAAAAGTGTCCCTGTGGCCCACCTGCTCAAAGGATGGGTAGTACACAGGATGTGCTGCCACGCTGGGGAAGCAGATGACCAAGGCTGCTGCACTCTCTGTGTTGGGGTTGCACTGCACTGTGCCCATGGGGTTCAGAAGTTCCCCTTTCTCATCTGAAAAACAAAGTAGATAAAACCCATGAGCCCAAATCTTGTGAAGCTTTGGTGCAGAAAGCAGAGCAGAGACTGTCCCTGGGCACTGCCTGGCCACGAGCCACTGGCCACTTCCCCCACCCTGAGCTTTCCCCACTCAGGGGCACGTGACATCCTCAGGTGAGCAGCCATCTCTCAGGTGCAAAGCCAAGCTCAACAAAGCCTTGCCTTGGCAGGGCTCCAGCTGCCATCACAGCACAGAGCAGTGGCCACTCCATTCCTGGGGGACACTGAGGGTGCCCAGGGACAGCAGGTGCCTCTCCTGCCCTACCTGGGAAGGAGGACCACATGTGCAGGCAGCACTCCCCTGTCTTCAGCTGGTCCTTGTAGTCAAAGAGCATCACGTTGGCCCAGGCAATGGGGCAGTCCTGTGGGGAGACAGGCAGTGAGAGACCCCCCTGCACAGGGACACCCTGCTGCTCACCCCCCTGCCTGCTCCAAGATCAGGAGTGCAAGATGGCATCAGGCACTTGCCAAAACCTCTTTTGTGTGGTGCTGAATGGCAGCAAACACTGCCCACAAATGTGTCAAACTTCACCACCTGGGATCTGGCATAGCTGAAGAATCTGATTTTCCAATAAGGCCTTACTACTCTACACTCAATATTTGAGGGAACTATTACATATTTCATATATTTCACAATTTGAGGGGAGGGAGTAGAACTTTAATTTTGAAACAGGGAAAACACAGAGTAGGCATGATTTTGGAAAACGAGACAAAGGATGCTAGAAATAGCTCATAATAGGAAAAAAAGGCTTGGCTGCTTTGTACAATAATAAACACTATCTATAGAACTCAAACTTTATGCTGCCAATCCCTTGCCACGCCCCCAAAATAAACCCCACAAATCCAACCCAGTCTCCTTTTGGAGGAGGGAGACTCCAGCAAGTAAAGTGACTTGGGACATGGCCAGGACAAAGTGCCCTGCCCTCACCCAGCTCCCAGCCCCAGAGCAGACACTCATTCCAGCAGTGAGCTCAGCTCCCCTGCAGCCAGGGTCCCCAAATGGAACACCCTGCCCAGCTCAAAAGTGACCTTGAAGAATCTGCACTTTAATTTTACCTTGCCTAATGCTTTGCCATAACCAATGTTTACATTCCTCAGTTTATTCCCCCTCCCTAGCTGGTAATTTGCCTCACTGGGGATTTGCAGGAAAGACCTTGTTAGAAAGAAAATGCAACAGAGATGATGGTTTAACCTCAACTACAAAACAAGGAAGTTGCAGAAGAGCAAAAGAGGGGCACCAACATAAATGATTCCTCTTTAGCTCCAGTCAGATGCTGGGTGTGTTTCTTAATCATATTTCTAGAGAAGAAATTACATCTAAACAGCCTTTATTACAGGCAGCCACTTCTCAGCTTCCTGTTCCTGTTGGAGAAGTCACTGGCCATTACTCTGTACGCTGTTTCATTGACATGAAGCTTCCCAAAAGCAAAAGGTGCTTGCTCCATGTTGGAATCCAGGGTACAGAGAATGTTTCTTTGCCAGTTTTGGGAAGCTCTGACCCTCAGTAGAACACTGCTTTTAACCTCTGTCCCAGGGAAAAAATTGCCAAGGCTCTGGGAGTTGGAGCATACAGGTGTGAACTAGATAGCAGGAGCAATAGTTTGTCACAGGGTGAAAAATTCAGGGTTTTAGGATTTTAATATGAGAGTGAATAGGAGACAAGATGGAGGACTTTGGGTGTTGCCTCCTCTCCTTATTCTTCTTCCACTCCATTTTCTGTAGTGTTAGTGGCACAACGTTACTGGTTAGAGAAAGCAGTGGCATAGGTGCTACGTGAGTAGATTAATAGAAGTTATTGGTAGAAAAGTAAAAACAATATACATGTTAGAAAGCAATTGGACTGATTAGCTTTAAAAGTCCTTGGTTTTGGGTGTTTGCCCTCCATTTGCTTCATTTTGTGCCTTGCTTTCTGATGTGCTAAGTCTGGTGCACCAGACTTCTGATAACAAAAGAATAAACAAAGACCAAAGACAGAGAAAACTCAGAATCTGGCTCGTTCTTCATCCTTGCCAAGAACTCACGAGGGAACCTCCTCCAAAGGGCCCAGGAGGAAGGATCCCAGCCGTGTGAGGACCACCAAAAACCCCCACAAGTGGTGCTGCCGTGTGAGGAGCCCAAAAAAACCAACACAATTTCAGGCAGCCACTTGTCAGCCTCCTGCTGGAGAAGTCCCTGACCATTACACATTACTCACACATCACTCTGTGAGCTGCTTCATTAACACACAGCTCCCCAAAAGCAAAGGGTGCTTGCTCCAGGAGCCTGTCCTGAGCCCTGCAGCCCTGGCCCAGCCCCAGCTGACACTTACAGCTTTCTTGGACTTCTTCTTGGTGGAGCGAGCCTTCTTGGCCTTCTCGATGACGGCGTAGAGGGCGAGGCAGAGCCGGGCCATGCGCGGCAGGTCGCAGACGCTGATGTCGAAGTCCAGGCGCTGCCTCCAGACGGGCTCGGAGCACACGCTCACCTCCGAGCTGGACACGGTCTTGCACAGCATCTCACTGCCGTGGAACAGACCTGCCTGCACCACCAGCTGAGGGCAGCACAAAGAGCAGCACAGCCTGAGCACAAGGGACTCGCCTGGGTTGATGAAGGGGACAGGGGACAGGCAGGGCGGCCACCCCCCTGGACAGGGTGTCCTCCTCCTTGGACAGGATGTCCCCCCCCCCGGACATGGTGTCCCCGCCCTGGACACGGTGTCCTCCTCCTTGGACAGGGTGTCCCCTCTCTGGACAGGGTGTCCTCCTCCTTGGACAGGGTGTCCACCCCCCTGGACAGGGTGTCCTCCTCCTTGGACAGGGTGTCCACCCCCCTGGACACGGTGTCCCCCGCCCCCGGACAGGGTGTCCTCCTCCTGTCTCCTTCCCAGCTCATTGAGATTTCAGTTCTGAAGTCTCTCTCTTTACTCAGCTTCAGTAAGGGCATTGTTATCTTCTCACTCGGCGCAGATTTGCATATTGATTAATGTGCCACATTCTTGCCCGGTTTCCTCCCTTTCCCAAAGGGCAGCTGTTCCCCTTCTCCTCATTTCTCCCTTCATGGCAAACACCCCACATATCCCAGCCTCTGCTGCCTCCTGCCTTCCCTTTGCCAGCCACCACCTCTCCCAGAGCTGCGTTTCCCCTGCCCAGCCCTGGGCACTGCCACCACCTCAGGGCAGCAGCTCTCTTTGCTGTGCAGCAGCTTCTCTAGTGCTGGGCTGCTGTCTGCCCACTTCCCTCCCCATTCCTCTTGTGCTGCAGTTCAGAAACTGCCCAAAGGCTGAAGGAGGCCCCACAGGAGCAGCTGAGATCCCACTGCCAGCCACCACTGTCCTCCCCACACAAACCAGAGGGGTGTGACTGGGAAAGCACAGGTACAAACCCCCAGGTGAGCCAGTACCCACCTTCATCCTCTCATCTGCATTGACCTTGCTGCCTTGCACCAGCTCGATGTAGAAAGGCTGCTCTAAGGACCAGAGAGAGCCATAGTTTGGCTGGAAAGAGAAATGGGTTCTGATCAGAAACAGATGCAACAAAGGCCTCTCAAGTCAGCACCAGAACTCATCTCCCATTCCATGCTTCTGGGTCCCACAGAAAAGAGCAAGAAGCCTGGGACAACCAGGGAAGCTGTGGAGGGGGCTGGAAGGCTGGCTGGACATTCCCACCCTAGACCCCAGCTGGGAATCATCCTGAGAAGGGCAGGGAGAGCCCTCAGGGTGAGCCCAGGGGTCCCTGTCCCCTTTTACCTTTTTCTTGGGGAGCGGGGGGGGCTTGCAGGTGGCCTTTGGGGGGCTGGTGATGCAGTTGGTCTGCTCATCCCTCATGGCAATGATGGCAGAGGAGTGCACCATGGTCAGGTGGGGGGTCAGGCCCCGCTGCAGGCAGCTGCGGATGTGCTGAGAGGGGACAGGGTCAGCCAGGCCACCCCCCAGAGCCACCAGCCAGGCAGGAACCCCTGCAGGCACTCAGGGAAGGACACAGCAACAATCCAACCCCAGTTCTCAATTATCTCCCCTTGCTTTATAAACCTGCAACTCGCTGGCCTCACGTTGCCAGAACTGAGAATATGAAGTGCCTTTTATAGCTGGCATTTCATCAATGGACTCAAATGGCTGCATTAAGGGAAAACACTGAGGAGGATTCAGCCCTCCCAGCAGCAGTCTGCCCTGCCAGAGGAGCACATGATTCAGGATTACTTGCCCAGCTTTCAACAGGACAACCCTCAACCCACCATACAAGCAAGCAGATATTTCCAGAACCACAGTCTCTAAATGTATTTACACAGCACCAGGCACCCAGGGACAGGCTTAGACCCCTTCCCCCCCCACCAAAAATAAGGATTTGTTGGGTTGCTGGAAGTACCCTTTGCCCTAAGTAGCGTCCAGGGCCTGTCACTGGTGTGCTGCACTGCTGCAAACAGCACTGTCTCCTTGAGCTGCCCCAACCCATGCCCCCAGCACGAGCAGGCCATGTGGGAACGGCCACTGAGAGAGCAAGACACAAGGCTCACCTGGAACTGGTACAGGGGGTAGTTCCCATAGAGATATTCACACTTCCCATTCACCTGCAGGGTGTAGTCCTCTGGCTTCTGCAGGGTCTCGTGGCGGAACACAGTAGCCTGCTTCTTGATGGCATAGCTCATCAGGGTGATGGGGAACTCCCAGGGGGAGATCTGGAAGGTGAAGCTCTCCTGCAATGCCAACAGCACAGCAAGCTGTCAGACACCAGCACAGACAGGCAGCAGCACTCCTGCTGCTGGCAGTGGTGGCAAGGGACAATCACACACACAGGGATGGATGTGTGCCAAACTGGGCAGGAGCAAGTTTCAGCAGTGTAAGCACGAGGCTGGAAATCAGGAACCTCAATTTTAAGCAGAATCACCAGTTTACATGGCTGCCAGACATTAGAAACCTTCCTACAGTCATTCCACCAGCAGGGCAGGGGCTGGAAGGGTCCCCATGCTCAAACACGCTGCTCTGAAGGCCCCTCTCCCACGAGGGTGACCTTGCTTCATGCCCAGGCACCACGTGCAGAACATGAACCAGGGCAGGAGGCAGGAACAGGGGCCCACAGAGCAGTGCCTGCAAGCAGTGTTTGCTGAGCAGGCTCCTGAGCTTGCAAAGGAAAGTAAAATATTGGATTCTGTGCTCCCTTCCTACCCAAACCTTTCCCAGGTACATGCAGCAACCTCAGCTTCCAGCTAACCAGCACACCCAGAACAGCTCCCTCCCAACCATCTCCACAGGCAAAGCAACCTGGAGAAAAAGATGAACACTGAACACGTGGGAACACTGTCCAGGCACGCGCTGCTCTGTCTCCACACACACAGAGGTTTCCAAAGGAAAAGCACAAACCATCAAACACCGTGACAGAAAAGTCTGTGCTTTACCCCGCCAGACTGGAACTTGACGTTGACAAAAATGTTCTTGGTGGGGATTTGCAGAGCGCCAGTCCCGAGGCCCTTGGCCATGGGCTCCAGCTGCAGGGGGAAGTTGTACTCCATCCACGCTGCCCAGCTGAGCTGCTGCCTCTTGGCTGCTTTCTCCTCGCAGAACTGGCACATTTTGGTGCGGAAATCGCTCACCTCTGGGTCCTGCACCGAGTCAAACTCGTGCAAACCTGGGTGCAAAGCAAGAGAGGAAAGCAAAATAATCACCTGCAGCCAGTGGGGGAAATGAGCCTTTCCTCAAAGGTCTGTGGAAGTCTCCCCAGGCATGTGTTTAATTAACATGTGGCCAAAAGCAGAGTGGGCCAAGCTGCCAGCACCCCCTGGCTGATGATGCACAGTGGCACTGAGCCACAGGAACATCAGGAACCTCAGTTCCCAGCAGAATCACCAGTTCACATGGCTGCCAGTCATTAAAAACCTTCCCACAGTGACTCCACCAGCAGGGCAGGGGCTGGAAGGGTCCCCATGGCCCTCCCTGGCCCTGCCCAGAGCTCCCTCCCTGCATCCCCTGCAGGTGCAACCTCTGATGTCCAGCGCAGAGCAGGGCTGCAGCACTGTCCCACAGGTCCCACGGGTCCCAGGCCACCTGGGCCAGGAGCAGGTGCCACCCAGAGCCCCAGGCCCGGCGTGGGGCTGACCTTTGCCGATGAGCAGGCTGATCTGGGAGTTGATGAGCTTCTTGGCCCTGTCCCCCTCGCGGGCCACCAGGCGCAGGACGGGCAGGAAGGGCTGGATGTCACAGAGGCGGCGCTGCTCGTCCTCCAGCTCCTGCTGCTCGGCCGTCTGGTTGATGCAGGTGAACACGTAGGCCTCGGGGCCGCTGAGCATGTGGAACAGCGGCTCATGCTGGGCCTGCCTCCAGAGCACCTGCGGGGGCACGCTGTCACTGCCGTGTCCCCTGCCGTGGCACCCCGCCACCCGCCCTGCTGCTGTCACCTGCCATGGCACCCTGCCACTCACCCTGCTGCTGTCACTGCCGTGTCCCCTGCCGTGGCACCCTNGCTGCTGTCACTCTGCTGCTGTCACCCTGCCACTGTCACCCTGCACACAGTCACCTGCTGCTGTCACCCTGCACATTGTCACCCTCCTTCACCCTGCTGCTGTCACCCTGCCACTGTCACCCTGCATACCGTCACCTGCTGCTGTCACCCTACTGCTGTCACCATCCCTCACCCCGCTGCTGTCACCCTGCCACTGTCACCCTGCACACAGTCACCTGCTGCTGTCACCCTGCACATTGTCACCCTCCTTCACCCTGCTGCTGTCACCCTGCCACTGTCA
>VXAX01001003.1:455422-470243 GCA_013399835.1 Leptocoma aspasia | reverse complement strand
CGGTGCCCGCCCCGGTAGCCGGCCCCGCTCCGCTCGCACCGGGAGATGCCGGCAGGGAAGGGTCGGTGCTGGCAGCCCGGCGCACCGAGTGTCCCCAGCATGACGTGGCCGCCACCCCGTGCCGCACTGGTGGCGTCCCCGAGGCAGCTCCGGAGCCGCAGGGCCGGACAAAGGCACAGCACCCAGGGCCGGTCCTGCGTCCCCATCCGGGTGACGCTGCCCGCACCGGAGGCGCAAAGCGGTTTGGGATTCACGCCTTTCCTGGAAAGCGCTCCTTTGACAGCCTCAGCCGTTCAACGGTTCTTCCTTCATCTGGAAAACTGTGGGTGTTGTAGGCACACAGCTTGTGGCGGTTGGGAGTGGGGCTGTGACTGACTCTCCTCCCTAAAGGGCTACAGCTGTGCAGAGCAGATGCCTGGTGTTAAAGGCAATAAGCCATGCCCTGACCAAAGGGCACACAGGTGAAACAGGTGTCGCATCAAGGGCATAAGAAGCCGCACCAGAGAACAGCGTGAGAAGCTAGCAGAAGCTTGCAGCAGTCCTTGGTGCCTCCACTGCCCCTCCACTGCCCGTCTGTGACATGTGGGAACCCTGGAAATTGGCTGACACCGAGTCTGGGAGAAAAGGGGGGAGAAGGGCGTTTAAAGGGAAAAGACATGGGCTGTAGGAGGAAAGGAGAGAGCCCTAAAGAGAAGGGGAGAGACCCCGGTGGCACTTGCAGAGTGCTCTCCATGGGTAACAGTGCAGAAAGGATGGGGAATGCCCCAAATCCCAAAGCAGAGCCAAGTGGATTTGGGAGGTGATGACCTCCAAGGCAGGCCAGGTGCCCGTGGGTCCACATCAGGAGCAGGGTGGGTTTTAACACGCCTGGTGTTCCACCTGCTAACCACAGGACCAAGCACTCCTGTAAATGCTGGACACCAGGGACACACAGGGTTATCCACTCAGTTTTTTTCTCTCCCCAACCTGTTGTGCAGGTCCATGGATGCGGGGGAAGCCCACCCAGGCACTAAGCCACTGTGCAGGGTCTCATCCCACCGGTTCCCCACGGCTCAGCCACTCCTCACACCCCTCGGGGCTGCGGTCACCCCCTGCTCAGTGCAGCTCTCCCAACTGTCACTGGAAATTAGTGGCTCCAAAGCAGCAGCAGATGGGGACAAGAAATGTTTCCAGTGCTCAAAGACCATCATTCCTCTCTGTCTCATTAAATTTTCAGCAGCAATTAGATACTCAAAGACCATGTGCTCAGCTGAAAAGTCTCTTTTCAGACATCTCCTCTGAAATGCCCGCCGTACTCTGGGTCAAAATTGAGAAAATATTGGGAATGTGGATTTGTGATTTGAATTATTTCACTGCCACACATGGAAACAAATGACCCTAGTACAGTGCCTGGTTTGTGCTACTGCATCACCTCGACTGGTCCTGCAGTTTTATGACTCCCAGAATCACCATTTTTCCTAAAGCTTTTGCTGAGACGTGTGATTAAGGTATAAATTCTTTTTTTTTCCCCTCACTGTTATCATCCAAGAAAAGCTCATTATTCTTGCAATCTGACTCATTTTTTTTCCCCTGAACATTACTAGCTGGCAACACAGATATCTTGCCAACAGTACAAGATGTGACTGTCGAAACATTCATTGTTCAACTCCATTTGAATCTAGTGTCGTGTCTCCATGCGACCTTTTAACACTCAGAAATTGTCTGTTTTAAATCATTGGCCCTGGCATGTGTTGAAGATATTTTTAACAGACTGTTTACAGGAATTCTGGTTTCTGTTCTGTTTTGGGGGTTTTTTTTCCCCTTTTCAACAGCTTTTCTATTCATCATCTCCAAGTTTCACATGTACAGCTGTACTGAACACCAACAGGGCATTTGCCCACATGGCCTGTGAGAAATTGGACATCAGAAACTGAAGGGAAGGGAAAAAGGAACTCAGTCAGAAAAAATAGCTACAACCTGCTAAGATCAAGATCTGAGACCTCCAGGAAGAACAGAAGGGAGGGTTACTTAGTTGTTTTTCCTCTGTTGTTGAGAACCAGACAGGGTAATGCATTTGGAGAGAAGACTGCTAAGAATGGCAAGTGGAATTGTTTCAAATGCACCCGACAGGAGGGACATGCCAGGCATGCCAGTTCACAACATCCACCTCCACCGGTTTGCATCTGCCCAGATTGTTCATTAAACTCTGACAGGTTAGTTTTGCGTTCTCAGCTCTCAAGCTCTCCTGCTGCCTCTGGGCACGTGCTCTGTGTCCCTTAACCTGGTGACTCTGCAGAACCACACGACCCCACGCTGCTGCTGGGTCAGGGGGTGCCTTGTCCTGCCTGGGGAGCCCTGCAGACCCCAGCCCAGCACCCACCACTGTCCCCCTGGCAGGAAATTCAGCCAGATGAGACCTGGTCAGCTTCCACAGGAGGAACAGCAGGAGGGAGGGTGACAGCGGGACAGGTAACCACAACACCTTGGTGTTTCCAGGATCACACAGCCAGGATGCTCCCACCCAGGGGGACAAACACCCTGCCTGTCCTCCCAGGGCCCTGCCACCGAGCTGTGAGCAGCAACGCTTCTGAAGGTGCATCCCCTGCTTCCAGGAGAGAATCCCAGACAGACAGACAGACAGACAGACAAACAGAGCCAAGCCGCTGCATTTCACTGCACCACGAGGCAAACAGGAAGCCCGAGCAGCCTGAGGAGGGTTGGAGCTCTCTACTCCGTGTGGTTAGCTCTACTCAAGGTTTACGCTGCTCAAACGGGCTGCCAGCACGCCTGGGAGCACGCTGCCTTTAAATCTCAAACGATGGGGGGTTTTTGTTTGCTTTTTTTTTTTTTGGCAACAAGACCTGAAATAGGATCCCAGCCTCCCAAGGTGCAGCAGTGGTGGGCTGTGGGGCTCACCTGCCTGAGCACTGCCTTTGCTGAGAAAATCCCCTGGCCAAACCAAACTGCTCCAAAATTTGAAGGCCACTGTTTGTTTTTGCATGTTACATTGTGTGCTACAGAATAATACTATAGAATATAGTGTTCTGCAGTGCTCTCTGTGCTATAGAATAATACTATACTGCTACAGGCTTTGGAGATTTATTTAAACACACATATATACATATATACCTATACATATACTTTTTTTTCTTTTCTTTTTTTTTTTTTTTTTGGGTGCCCAGGTCCTCTTGCAAGCAAGCAACATGCATGCCAAGGGACATGAGGAGAATTAGGATAAACTGCACTAAGGATTGCAACTGCACCTCCCAGAGCACAGGAACAGGGTCAAGGGGCTTCCCGAGCCCCCAGCTCTGCTCCCTGGACTGAGCACTCCATGGACCCCAAACTTGTCACATCCTGACAGGCAGGCATCCTTCACCCACCCCAAACCTGTGCTGCTCCCTCTCTTCTCCACAACCTTCCCAGGAGGACATGGCCCCGAGGACAAACGTGACAGCCACTTCACAGCCCAGTCCTTGGGACAGCTGAGGACACTGTGGTTATAATATGAGTTGTTTTTCTTTCAGGAACAAGGCCACAGTTTACTTGTTGATGTTGCCACAAAGAGAGATTTCGGAGACTAAAACCACAACAAAGCTTCAGCACGTTTTTCTCTTTGATGGCCGTGCATTCAAACAAAAATGCCATTAAGCAAAACCTTTCCACAAGCTGTGATGGTGAAGTATTGGGGGGGGTGGGATTCAAGGACCTGAGCAGCCTGTTTATTTGAAAATCTTCTGAAATGGTGTCAATCTTGTGACCCCAAAATGACAGAGAGAAGGGAGAATGATTACAAAGATACTCAGCCCTCTTGCTGAAGGCCAAAGTGGCCTAATTTGGCGTCCTTGCCCAGATAAAAATACTGTTTCAGCTGTGTGACTATGTATTTAAATGAAGGATACTGCAGACTTGAGAACAACGCGTTCCTCTCCGGTTCCCCCAAAAATGTTTGCAGAGCAAAAATGTAACAGGACATGGCCTGAGTCAGCTGCAGTGGCAGCTGAGATCCCATCCTGGCCAGCAGCAGCACCACAGGACAACAATCCCTGGGGCAGCTCTGCCTCAGAGTCACCAAAACCAGGGCTTGCTTGGTGCCTCTGTCACAGCTGTGCTAGAGAGCGAGACAGAAAACTCACTAGCTAACTGTGACAATATGAAGAGAAAGTTTATTTTGAATACAGACTTTTATAACACTGATAGTTGCTATTAGCTGATTGGTTTTATGGTAATTTATTTGACTTTATTGGTGACTTTAGCTAACGTAATTTTAAGGACACTGTTCCTAGACTTAGCTATTGTTTATATTTCTTCTTCAGAAACTCACTTATTAGCTCTAAAATTTCTCTCTGGCTGTGTGAACACAGCCACATACCTCCTTGCTGTTTCTTCATCAGGATTTCTGAGTTATAATCCCTGCCCCTGCCAAAGTTTAGTGCCGAGGAAAAAGGCAAGTTCTGTGGGTTGTGGGTGCTGCAAGCAGCACAAAAATCCCGAGAGCAGAGTGGAAGGTGTCACCCAGATGTGGGGCAGGAGGAGATGCTGCTGAGCCAGCCCTGCAAGGAACTGAGAGGCTACAGGGGATACTGTGAGTTACTGACTGCAAAAATGAAAGAGAGAATGGTTTGGGGGAAAAAAACCCAGAAATAAACAAAAATGCCCAGCAAAATTACACAGGCTGCTGAGGACACCCGAGGTTTCCAGGGACAGTGAGGGGTTGGTGTTCTGCTCCTCACACTGGTGCCAGTGTCACAGCTTTTACTGTGGTAAAAGCTTTTTTTATTGTGGTATTTTATTCTTTAAATTTTAAATTAAATTTTAATTTTTTTTTTTATTGTGGTAAAAGCTTTTTAGGTTACTTTTATCTGTGTGGTGTTTCCCTGCATGCAGAGCACTGGGAATGTTCCTTCATGCTCCACAGGCTGTTTTGGGGAGCTCTGCTGTCTGTACAGCTCAGCTGAGGTCTGCAGCTGGTGGAGCTGCACAGGTTCAGAGCATCCCTGTGCTGACACACCAGGTTTTCATCGCTTCAGGGCACGACTGCAACACAAACACAGCATTTCCCCCTCTCAGGGAATGCCACTCAAGAGCTCACTCCTGTTGAAGATGGGTTTTTGATACAAAACTAAAAAATGCCAAAGAAAGATGGCCAGAAGCTCCATCCCTTTCCTATCTGTTCTTCAGGAGGGACAAACAACTTTCCTTTCTCTTGTTGTTTTCTTTTTTTTTTGCAGTACAAGTGAGTGATCTTTAAAACCACACATTTCCATTATGAATTGTAACTGCCTATTTAACCAAACCACGCTATTTGTTCTTGAAATTACTGTTAGGGGATTCTGGATCCTTTTCTTTGCTACCAGAAGGAAAGCAGCACCCAAGTCTTCCCACACACACAGCTCAAGTTCACAAAAACTAGACTTCAGTGATAAAGTCACAGTGCTAAAAAGAAAGCCCTTCGTCCCGTTTGGGAATTTTGGGGGTCTTTATGAATTGTTTCCAGTAAGACCAGACCTTGCAGGCTCCTGTGTGGGTGGCTGGCTGCACCCTGAAGACAGATGCCTGTGCTAAATATTCTGCACAAACTCAGGAGTTTGTTGTATTTCGGCGGTTTTTTGTTTGTTTAGCTTTATTTGACATCTAAAATGTGTATTCCGAACTAAGCAACGTTCAGAACCCAAACAAATACACTCTCTGCATAAAAATCAGAATATATGCATCATGTTACCAAGTGAGGCAGATGCCAGTGACAAATGCTCTAAGAATTTTTTAGCAGCCACCTGAAAAATCACTTAAGTCAGAAATAAGTAGCAAAGGCCATTGCATGAGTCATCAGTGACAACAAGGAGAAATGGAATGTGAATGGAATTTTTCTTCCGTTTTTCTAAAATGAGAGATGGCTGTGGCTGAAAGAAAATTATTTTTACTGTTACCAGAGGAAAATTTCCATTTGCAAACAGGGGAATTTCCACCTGAGACGTATTGATGAAGACTCATTTACATAGCTGGATGTAACAACTTTTACCATGGGAACAGTGAGGAAGGAAAAACAAATCCTTTTCAGCAGTGGGAAAGTGCAAAATTTTTGTCCTCAAATTTTGGTCTAGAAATAGATAATGTTTGTTTTCATTAAGTCTTCAAAAATATTTACAAAGAAGAGCAGATGTATTTCACAGAAGGGAGCAGTCCAGCCAGCCTAAACAGAACCAGGACTGGGAAACTGTGCAGGACAAGCCCTGGCTATGTTAAACACTTGGATTATGGGCTACAAGGGCGAGTGTGGCTCAAAAAACAATGTATAAAGCTCCATTGTTTATCATGAGAGTACAATAATTTAAAATATGGCAGCAGCCTAGCGAGGGTGGGTCTCCCCTCTCAGCAGCTGGAGGCTCCTGAGCACCCAAGAGATTTTTCCCAATTTCACAGAATGGCAGCAATTTAACACAAATTACAGAGCTCAGGCACCTTTGCCCATACAACCACTCATCCACTGGGTTGGAAAATGGTGAAGATCTTGGGCTGAATTTGATACAACTCCATTTTCACCAGGCCCCAACAGCCAGGGTTTGTATAGAATGCCCAGCTCACAGCAACTCCCCTTGTGCTCTAACAGGGAAAATGTCAGTACTACCCACCCTGCCTGGTGTCCCTTTCCAAAGGGTCTCTGCTGGGAGCTGCTCTGCAGCACCACATGGACCTGAAACCCAGATTTTACCCTGACACAGAGAGGAATAAACCATCAGGCAAAAGCAGCCATAAAGCACCTGCAGCCTGTGGGGCTCAGCAAGATGATAACTTTGCATTGAATTTCCTATTTTATTTCCTTGCTACCTGCAACAGGAAAAAACTCAACCTCTCATTTCCTTCCTCCTACCCACTTTCTGTTTGGTGTTTTGAGCAGCTGGTGCAAACTAGCTGCAGTCAGGAGCCAGATTTTCAATTTGCTGTTCTTTAAAGGCCGTGGGTAGAGACAGAGAGCAGGGTCTGCTGGCTAAAATGACAAGATGACAGGGGTGGGGAGAGGGCAGTGACAGCCACAGAGCTCACAGGCACAAGGGGAATGATGCTTGGATGCCAACAGAGCAGAACCAGGTGCACAGCACTGCCAAAAAGGAGAGGCTTGAGCACAACTTCGGCTTTCTGAGTTATTTTTCTTGGACATTTAATGGAAAAATGTAATGAAATGTTTGCATCCTCTCTCCCTGAGCACCAGCTCCACAGGTATGTGCTGTTCTGGAGCACAGTAATGCTGCCAAGGCACAGTTTGTGGCTTTGGGAATGGAATGACCACACACCCCCACACCTTGGGGTGCTCTGGGGAGCTGAGGTACTCACTCAGCCCTCTAGAGAAGAGTTTGCCTTGAAAGACATTCCTCCCCACCCTCAGAAGCCCCCAAGAGAAATACAACTACTGACTACACAAGTGATTCCTTCAGTGGCAGAAGCAAAGAAATTTCAGAAGCCTTTTGACACTAAAATTACATTCTTCCCCTCCTCGGACTTCTCCTTTACCAGGAAGATTTCTCTCTCTGTGCCAGTCCCCAGCCTGTCACGCTTGGCTCCCACCCTGGAGCCAGGCAAATTCCCTCTCCAAGCTCCCGAGGGGCCAAAGGGCTTTTACTGCTGCAGCACCCACTCACAGCCCATTCCCTGCTAACAGGTCATGCCCTGACTGCTCCTCCCTTATTTACATTATTTACATTATTTATTTATTGATCCATCACTGGCTGCTCCTCAAACACCACACAGTTCTGTCACTGCAAGGATCCACAGAGCAAACCTAGGAGATTTGAACAGATCCCTCAGATTACCAAATTACAAAAACCCAACCAGCAAACCCCTCCAAACCCACGCCTCCTTTTTTCAACTGCTGAATCAGAACCAGCAAAAGCCTGCAGGGATTTGAAATGTGCATCCCTCCTCTTGGCAAAATACAGATACAGGCATCTGATCTCATTTAGCAGCGTGGCTGAGCTCTTGTCCCCCATGGCTCTCATCTTTACTGAATTATCTCTGATAATGGGCACGGCAGAATGTTTGGTGATAACAGATTTATCACAGGCACCAGGAGTTGCTCAGTCCACAGCATCAGAGCATGTTCTCCTACTCCTCTTCCTGAACATTTTTTGTGGGGTTCCAGCTGACCACAGGAGGAAAGGCAGCCAAACATCTACTCAACTTACAAATGACAAAAAATAGCACATGAAATCCTGCTAAGCTGCAAAAAAGTCAAGATGACAACACCCAACAAACTTGCCCAGGAGAGAGCTGACAGAGCAGAGTCCCTTCAGTGCCCTTCAGCCACTCTGGGCAGCAGTGACCAGCCACAGCACAATCAAACCTTGGTTAATTTTCTGTCACCTTCTTGAGGCCCAGCATTTCCAGCTCTTCACCAGATGGTTGTGCCTGTCACCTTGGCTGTACTTTGCAGACCTCGTAGGTGCAAGCTGC
The DNA here is from genome assembly GCA_013399835.1 of Leptocoma aspasia. Classification (NCBI taxonomy): domain Eukaryota; kingdom Metazoa; phylum Chordata; class Aves; order Passeriformes; family Nectariniidae; genus Leptocoma; species Leptocoma aspasia. The sequence goes on along the minus strand of VXAX01001003.1, from coordinate 461,819 downwards.
TGTTGGTGAACACATGTCCTGCCCTCGTGTGAATTAGCAAAGACTGAGGGAGCCCAGCAAACTGGTCCAGGGAAAAGTGACCTTTTTCCAATGGCAGTGCAGGAGACCGTGTGAATTGTCCAGCAGCCACTGCCTTGGGATCAGTCTTACAGCAGAAAATTAAAACCAGTCACACTGCTTCTCTCATGTCACAAAAAATAGAGGAAGAGGCCATAAAAAAACCCAGCCAGCAGCATAACTGGTTCTGAATACAATGTTTTTCTCTGCTCTGAATGAGAAGTCAGCAGCTCTGATTGCATGAGCACAAATTCCCCCAGAATTTCCCCGAAACCTTCCATTACAGAGAGGCAGCTGAACTGTAGTAGTAAGTTTAGGCTGATACTTGTTTATTTACCTCAGTTAAGATTATCTGTTAGATCTTATCATGGGTGAGTGAATCACCCTCTACTACAGATGTGCAGCTGGCTGTCCCCAGGAGAGGAGCACAGCAGCAGCTCCACAGATTGCAAATGCTCCCTGCAAAGGGGCTTCTCCCAGCACTGCCTTTTCCCTCCCCTTTTTGGCTGCTTGCCTTAACTGAATAAAAATTTCTGGTGGGAGGACTGAGAACAGCCAAGTGACAGGCTGTTTCCTCCAACATACAAGACAGTTGTAGCTGCTGTGCTGTCTGTGTGCATCACAGGTTTACAAAACCCAAAAAGATTTGCTTAGGTAACGCAGAAAAATCTCTCTGCAAGAGCTTACAGAGCAAGGAAGGGGATTCCTGCTAAATTTTAAACAGAGGTGCTGGGAAGACTCGTCATGGGAAACAGGACCAGGAGGACAACAACCCTTGGAATTAATCTGGAAGACATGAATGAGTGTCACCATGAAATCACCAGCGACCAAGTGACATTTAGCACACAGTAGAGACTTGCTGTCAAATCTTATTAACTGCATCCTTGTATCACAGCAGACAGCTCTGCCCACAGATCAGAGACCACAGCATTACAGTGCAAAAATCATTCATGAGCCTGCTGGTGGCTCTGGAAGGAACTGTAGAATGAAGGAGAAAAAGGAATCCTAATGGAAATTTGTTCCCATCATTTAGAGACCCGGACTAACCAGCATTCTGTCCAGTTCCCCTACAGCCCTGGCATCAATTCCTACAGGGAAAAGTCAGGCAGCCCTTCTTGACAAACATTTGCACAAGCTGTGCTCACCTCTCTGTGTACCACTGGTAACTGTGGAAAAGACACAAAAATGGCACTCAGCCTCCAGGAATCTCTGGTGGAAGCAGCTTCAGTGACAGGATGCCCCCTCCCTCCTTGTCCTGCTCTAATGTGCATGCAATACTCATTCATTATTTTTCATCTCACCCCAGCCACTGATTAAAGGGCCATCCTACCCAATTCCCCATCCTTTCCCATCCCCAGCAAGGTCCTGTCTCTCTCTGCTTTGGCAGCTGTTTTCCCTTCTCCTCCCGGCCCATTTGCCTGCTGTTGTCTGGCTAATTATTTTTACAAGGCTCAATAATTGCTGCAATCTTCCCCATTTTTCATCTCCTTCCTGCAGCAGTGTTTGGCAGGCAGGGAGCTCCTGCAGCAGCTGTGCTGCCCACCCACCTCCCCAGAGCAGGGCTGTGCCACCTCATCCTCCATTTACCTTGCCCTGGGCTCAGTGGTCATTATCCAGAGGAGCAGCCTTGGAAGTCACTTAGCAACGTGCCAGCAAACCAAAGCTCTGATGTCACCAACAGAAACAGCATCTCAGAAACACCCAGCTGTGTTCTCGTGCCCTGAACCAAAGCATCCATTCCTCAAAAATTGCTGCTTCTAGAGAATTTATCTTTGACTCGCTGGCGGATGAGGCAGCAGCACGGTGATTTCAGATTTAAAATAATCTCCCATTCTTCAGCAATCACACTGGCTAGAGCACAGGGCTCCTGCTGCCTCTCTAACATGTGGCACTGAACACAGATCAGAAGTGACACAGGCCTGCGTGCTAGGGCAGCTCCCTCAACCCTTCCAGCTATTCACCTATGAAGATAAATTACAGATTTTAAACAGCTTTCTCCACATTTTGTCATCTACTTATGGTCAAACAGGCCATTTCCCCCCCTCTCAAAACAGCAGGGAGAAAACATGGCAGTAAATACAGAAATTACAGCACAGCTCCTAATGCAACTTCTTGGTTTTTTAAGAATGCTGTCAGGCCCCTAAAAACAGAAGTCACAGCTCTTGAGAATTTTCAGTTCTTCATGAATTTTCAGGTAGTAATTGACCCTGGCTCTCAGTTTGGGAGCCACTTCTCTGAGAGTTCACTCTTGTCCAGCTGTGCAAGCTGCCCAGGGTGATGGGAAGGGAGGGCAGCTCCTCAAACCAGATCCTTCCTCATTTCACACACTTGAGCCAACCTAGACTGCATGGTGGCTTCCAAAGCATAAAATCCCAGATTCTGCAGGAACCAGCCCTGGTGATTCAACATTCAGCACTATTCTGACACCGAGTACCTCTGACTGATTATCACAAGACTCCTAAGAACAGGACAAATTCTAGATTTGTCCACTCAAGATCAGCTGAGGAAAGCAAAGAGGAAAATGAATGGATAGTTCTGCTGCTGCCCAGCACTGAGCAGGGCATTTTTGGGGAGCACACAGACACCACAGCACGCCCTCCTCCCAGAGCCACCTCTGTGGGACAGGATCACACCTGGGGAGCCCACAAACACACCCTGCCTTTTCCAGAGCCTGCACCCTGACCTTCTGCAGGTGTTCCCAGGGGTTTCCTCCAGGCTACCAACCGCCAGCCCTCTCCTGCTCTCTTGCAGCTTGTTGTTTCTAAGAGCAGTGGTGTGAAAAAACAGGAAGCCATGCAGAGAAGAGAGAGAATACAGCCTGAGGCATGAAACTGCAGTAGCCCCAGCTCCCCCAGCACTCTCCCCACCCCCTCTTCCCTTCCCACCCCCTCACCACAGGCCACATTCTCGATGAGAAATGCTCAGCTTGCTCTTGACGGGAAACTGGGTAGGGAGAGCCTCGGGGGAGGGAGGGAGGGGGAAGCCAGCAGCCCCAGGGAAATGCGGCTCCCTGGGCTCCGGTGGCCACAGGGCACCAGAACAGCTCAAACCAGACTCTGCTCCACAGGTGCCTCCACTTTAGGCTTCGAGGAGAAGTTCGTGGCTCCCTTGTCCTCAAAAGTTCAGATTTGCTGCTTCAAAGATCCCCTGAGGACCGTTGTGCAGGCTGTTTGAGCTTTATGTGGGATTTGCTGCAATCCCAACAGGTGTTTGCACCATTCTGTGCCCGTGTCATTGTTTAAGGAATAAGGATTCCGAGTCACATCTCTCTATTGGAGAAAGCCAGCAGATCCTCTGCTCTACAGCTCTCTATTCACAGCTCTCCCAACTCACCCCACGCTGGCAAATTGTGACACACATTTTTTGTTTTGCAGGACTTTTCGTTGCTCACACCCTTATCTCTTCAGTCTCCAACACGAGGCTGAGAGATCAAAAGGGTGGAGATGAAGAAACAACAAGGAGTTGGGGCAGAAACACTGGTAGGGGACAGAAAGGCCACCAAACCACCAAAAACATGGCAGCAGCAGCTTCCAAGGCAGAGAAAACATTGCCAGCTTCACCCAGCACATAACCACGGCTGTGCTTATGTCAACCAACTGTCTGGATAAAAGAGGAAAGGAGGAAATGTCTTGGGAATCCTGCTATTGCTGAAAGCCAGGACAAAGCCAAACACCACCCACAGCTTGGCCAGTGCTCCTGGAGACCAGCAGTCCAAAATCAGAGTGAGCACAGGTGGGCTGAGCCTGCACAGCTGAGCCACAGAGGGTGGCAGTGCACAAGGGGAAGGCACAAACGACCTGGCACATCCCAGAGCAGGGACAGCCCAGGATCAGAACAAGGCATTAACACATGGGGACACCACCACAGCACCGTGCTTGGATTTGGTCAAAGTTTTTTCCATCTGTACTAACCCAGCACCGTGCAGATAAATAGTCCTGCTTGTCTACATAACACGTAAAACCATTGTTGATCACTAAAACCAAGGGTGGGGGAGTAAGGACAGGCAGGAGGCCACACAAAGGAGAATTAGACAGTCTGATATCTACTGGTGGGAAAGGGGAATGCTCTATTTCCTTAGTCCTGTCCAAAGCCTCTGTACTGTTCGCAAGGGGATGTGCTGGGCTGGGGTTTATTTATAAATCCTATAAGAATGTTGACCTAAGGCTATAACTTGGAGAAAAATAAGCAGAGGTCAGGTTTTCTAAACGCAGTCACAAACCCCAGAGAGAAGCTTACCAGCAAGACCCTCGGCTTTCAGAAGGAAGCAGAACTCAGGAGAGGCCCCAGCACTTCTGAGCCGCCGAGGAAACCCTGCAAACCATGAGGCATCCCCTGGTCTGAGAGCAGCCCGTGCTGCAGCTTTCTGTTCCAGCCACAGAAGCTGGGCAGGGTCTGAGGGGAGCTGGAGGGTGCCTGAAGGAGCCCGAGGGGGATTCCCAACACCTCTCTTTGCTGGCAGAGGTAGCCAGCCTTCCCAGGCTCTTAGGGATTTTTTTTTTTTTTTGTCTTTTTAAATCACTGATGAAGAAAGATGCTCCTCCAAGTGGTGATTCAGAGCAGGGCCTTTATCTAAATGCTCTGAATCATTCTTTGTAAGAGACCATCCCTGCTGACAACTGAAGGAGCCTCTGGAGAAGGCAGACAGATAGAAATGGTGATTAACTCTTGGGTGATTAACTCTTGGGTGATTAACTCTTGGGTGGCATTGGCTCGAAGCACCCGTGTGAGAGGCTGAGCAGTTTGCTGCTGGGGCTGTGGCTCATTAGCCAAACCCGCTCCAGCAAAAAGCCAAAGCCGATGCAGCTGGAGGAGGAAGCACACGCGGTCTGCAACCCAAACAAAATAACCCAGCCACGGCCATCCCCGCTTTTCTTATCAGGATATCCCCGCTATTCTTATTAGCAATACTTCACCTCCAGGAGAATTATCCACGGCCAGCTGCTGGCAGGGGGCGAGAGCAGGGTGAGACCCGCAGGTGCACACTGTCACAATCTCTGCCAGCGCCTGTTTATTGTTCCGTTCCCCAGAGGGGGTGCCCATTTCTCAAGGAGCCCCTTTGGGCCCCACGAACGCCCATCCCGGCGGCGAGTGGCACCAACGCCCCATCTAGTGGCAACCACCGAGGGAAAAGCTCCGGAGGAGCGCACGGCAAAGCGCTCGTCTAGCGGCAAGCTGCTCTAAATGGCCGCAAATATCTGGGGAAAAGCGCTTTATTTGTGTGTTCCGCCTGCCTGGGCTGGGCTCTGCAGCCATCGCTACCACGACACAAAGCACAGAGCGACGGCAAATTCCTCACTCTGAACCCACAAAAGCCAAACTGCCCGAGCACCTCGCCGCTCAGAAAACACCCCGGGCTACGAAATTCGCTTTACACACTCCTCATAGTCTCTTGTCTTTAAGAGGAACAATGCCGGCAGGAGCGATCTTTACCTGAGGGCACAGAAAAGCAGATTTGTCCCTGCCTTCGCTGGGACCACACCCGAGACAGGGCTCCCGAGGAGGTCCCATGAAGGAACCTGGGTGAAGGAAAAGCTAACTGCATTTCCAGCGCTGATTTCATCATGTCGGTGCAATTTAAAGATGGGGTTTAGAATCACTTTTTAAGTATAAAAGCTACAAAATAACAACTATAAAACTGAATTTCTGTTGTACCTTCTTTCAAGAGAAGCATAAAAATAATTTAAGTACTTTCTGAAGCCACAACTCTTAGGAAATAACTCTTTATTAACATGACATACAACAAGTGCTGCTCCTCAGATAACAGTATCTGAACTCTTCTCTCTCATAAACTGAAAACATAGTTCTTACTGGAAGCATATTTTGTCTCTGAACCCTTATTTTGAGAGAAAAGCATAAAAACTCGTCCCCCTGAAATCAAAAGGGGAGAGATCCTTACACAGTAATTACAGCATCGTTTTTAAGAAGCACGTTAACAATGAACGCATGCAAACATTCATAACCAGCAACAATATAAAATAACCGGTACGAAAAATCCCATATAAATTCACTTTAAGTACAAACCCACAAGATTTCCAATATTAATCCAAGTATCGTTGGGGTTTGTTGCTTTAAGGTATTTTCCACCCAAAACAGACCTATATTGCTTTTCCATAGACCTTGAAAGAAAAGCTTCAAAATAAATTCGGGACACTTCAAAAAATAAGTTCCTTGCAGGAGGCAAGGACAGGCCTGTGCAGGACTCCTCAGGTGCTTTCGGACTCGGAGGACTCAGATTCTCTTGCTCGGTGCTGCAGCTCCCTCTCAGGCTGCCTGGAACTGTGATTTTGTTGCCTCCAACAACAGGGGCAGGCAGAGGGGGACAAGGGGCCATCGCGGCCAC
>VXAX01001003.1:438570-454883 GCA_013399835.1 Leptocoma aspasia | reverse complement strand
TGATGCTCTCGGTGCTCGGCTCGGTGTCCGGCCCGGTGATGCTCTCGGTGCTCGGCTCGGTGATGCTCTCGGTGTCCGGCCCGGTGATGCTCTCAGTGCCCGGCCCGGTGATGCTCTCGGTCCCCAGCCCGGTGGCCGCCCGCCACTCGCCGGGGTCCGTCCTGGCCATGGCCCCGCGCGCCGCTCGCCCCAGCCCCGCGGGCCCTTCTAAACCCTCTCCCCGCCACCCTTCCAGCCCCCGGCCCGGCCCAGTCTGGTCAGTTCGGGGTCGCCGCCGGGTCAGGACGGAGCGGGCGGGGGCTGCGGGCACAGCTCGGGGCAAAGCTCAGCCTGGCACCGCGGGCAGGACCGGGAGCAGGTCCTGCAGCCAAAGCCGGTGAATCCCCATCGTTTCAGCTGCACACCCGCCAGGTCCCGGGGCAAACAGCCGGGACTTGTGCCCGCAGCATCGCCCCGGCCCCGCCGGGACTCGCCCCGGGGCCGCTCCTGCAGGTACCGGGAGGTACCGGAGCTCCTGCAGGTACTGGGAGGTACCAGAGGTCCTGCAGGTACCGGGAGGATGATGGAGAAGCTGCTCCGATGCATCTCTGCAAGCACTGCAAGGCATTAAATCCTTCAAAATACACCTGTATGTACAGAATTAGTGGCGAGCTGTTGCCAGTCATTTAATTAAAATACATCCTCCTTTAAATAAAGTGTTGATTTGATAGGCTTATGCCGCCTGCCCCCTAATTTAGATTACAAAATAAAAACATAAATTAAAGACCATACAATAATACATAAACGCTCTCAGTCATGATTTCACAAAGGAAAAAACCACTTAAGTGCCCAGTGAACACAGAAGGTGTGCATATAAATGGACCACTCACACTAAGGTGAAAACTCATCTGGTTTTATTTTTTAAAGAAAAATATTCCTCTTTAAACACAAAGCATGAACTAAAAACCTCCAAGGAACAGCTTCTCCTTCCTTGGAGCACGTTTAACTAAACTGTACAGTGATAGAGCTCCCCAAAGAAGTACACACACATAACATACAGTCTTTCTTTCACAGGAAATAAGGTTTAGGACTTGAAATTGTCCTCCTCACCCTCTCTAGATACCCATTCAGTCCAAAAATACTCTGTACCTTACTCCCACCCCAGAACACAGTGATTATAATTTCTGGATGCAACATATATTTAAAAAAAAAAAAAAAAAAGGAAAAAAAGTACAGGCCACATTGGCCCATTGTAGCCTTTTAACAAATGTCAGTGAGAGAGGTTAAGACCATCATTATTTCCAGGAATGGTGCTTGGAAGAAAAAATTATAGCAGCATCCACAGGCAACAGAAGCCCTTCAGTCCAGCTGCCCTGTTACAAGGAACCCAGCCAGTTCAGCAGGGATTTACAGATGTTCCCAGCACCCAGGAAGAGGGAGTGGGAATCAAACATTCCCAGGCCTGACCTGTTGCTTGAACAAATAGCCTAAAGTTCAGTGAATCTGGCCTACATATGCCAGCAATTAGGTTTTTTCCCCCCCATGACCAATTTAATGTATAAGATTTTACGTAAAAAGGTATGATAAACTTCAGAAACCAGCAACTCGTTCTAGCCACTCCCTCTATCCCATCTAACAGACATGTGCATAATATTTGTCATATCTGCCAAACTCCCCAGACTGCAGAACTGGAACCAGACTCCAAAATACAAATTCTTTCTAATTCAGAACAGCAAAATCATCTAAAGTATCTGCAAGGTCTCAGAACATGCCTAACAAGCCCATAGCCAAAGAAAAAGTACCTGGACATTTTCAATGGAAAGTAGGAAATGGAAAAGGTCTGGAAATAAAGCTCATTTATACTCGACCTGATCAGTAATTGTTGGTATTATTAAGTCATGTTCAAATCTTTACCAGGCCATTTTGTAAAGATCTTTTCCACTCCATACACTCCCAGAGTTTTTACAGTAGGAAAAATATTAGAAAAATAAAATCTCCCCCCGAACAACACTGTATGAAGATCAACATCACCAGTCACAGATATTTTTACAGGGGGACCAGATAAACTTCTGCTTCCTCCAAACCAGCTTTGTACAGAAAAGAGCAGCAAGATAGACACAGTATCTACGAGCTAGATTAAGGCCAACAATATAAAGACAAACATGGGCTCAGATCTTCTGAAATGAAGAAACCTTCTGAATGTTTTTATGTTTTTGTACATTTGCATGCACACACACACACACACACACACTCACACTCGTGCATTCCTCAGGCAAAGGCTTCACAGCCGTGAGAGCACCACGGGAGAGAGTTCTAGCACCAGAATGAAAAACTTCCCTCTTCAGTAATAAAACCCAAAGTCTCCCTATTGCTTTGGACAAGGTCACCGAGCCCCCTTGCAGGAGAGTTTGAGTGGGCAGCCACAGCAGCGCGGTGACAGGTGACAGGTGACAGGTGACAGCTCCTGCTCTGGGATGAGCTGTGTGGGGATGCTGCAGCTCCGGGCTTGCTGGGGAGGAGGAGGAGGGTGCTATTGCAATCTGCTCGAGTGTGGTGGCAAAACTCAGTGCAGGCTGGGGGGTGAAAGGGGGAGGTTTGCATACATGAAGTCACAGTGCACATCTGCTGGGTGATAAGGACAAGCAGAGCCACAGCATTTCCTGGCAGCTTGTCTCTCTGTGCAGGACAAGGATCTGTGAATGGGATGTCACACACTGCACCACAACATCGTGAAACCCAGAGAGCAGAGGTTTAAAGAGAAGCTTGGCAGTTGCTCTGCCATCATCCTGCCTGTACACGTGCTCGGGTGAGCCTGCAAAGTCTCTAAAAGGGACAAAAATCTCTTTACAACAAGGTTATGTGTCCGGTTTGGCTACAAGGAACAATTCATGCAAGTTACAATAGAATTCATCATCAATCTGCAGCACATCTTTCTGCTGCAGGTCTCTGCTGGCTTTGTCCAGGAGGTGCTGGAGCCCTCCACAGCCCTGCAGCAGCTCTCTGAGGAGGCCTGGGCAGATGCAGGGTCAGGAGTGACCTCTCCTCAGCCCCCGGGACCAGCACGGGTGTGTGCAGCTCACACGGGTGTGTGTGTGCCCTGCCAGGCACAGCAGGGACCAGCCTGACCCTCAGGGAGGGAGGGAGCAGCAGCTGGAAGTGGGCAGCTCAAACCATGCAGGGAGGCTTGGAAAACACAGAGACACTCAGTTTTTCAGTGCCTGAATCAGCAGCAAAGCCCCATTTATGCTGTCACACTGGAGTCTGGCTAGGGCTCCCACGGTCTACCATGGGGGGCTGGGGAAAGCAATTAAAACATAAACAAAGCGAAAGGAAGGGTGATTATCACTGTGAGATGTGGCTCTCAGGTTCAGAGCAGAGAATGGTCAGCAGCAGATACAATTCGCTCTGTGCACGTGCAGGAACACAAGAGAGGGAACAGCAGCAAACTGAAAGGGAGGGAAAGACACAGTAAGCAACAATTTAGGGTGCATACACAGGGCAGTGGGGTGGGGGAGTGAAATTTGAGGTAAAGGAGCTCAAAGGAAGAGACAACAGAAAAACTCTTAATAGATCCGAGTCCTGCTTCAGGAAATACACAGCTAATGCCAGTCAACTTTCTTCTTACCGGGTATTTTTGACACACTGGCAAATCTTCTCTCTGCACTTGGTTTTTGGGACCCAAAACATCAAGATCAGGCTTTCTTTTTTTTCCCTAAGATGCACTAAATGATTCTGAGTGTTCAGCACAATACTCTAAATGGCCCCTGAATTCTAAGCAATGCTGAAGACTCACCCAAAAGCACAAATACCCAAATTACAAACTGCTTTTGAAAATCTACTACTTTCCTTGGGCTAGAAAAGAAGAATCTATCCAGAAGGCTGAATTGTCCAGAAGCAGGTTTGGCATTTCTCACTGAGAGCACCTGGGTGTTTTACTGAGCAAGAAATGTCTTAAACAGTTACTTAGCAAATCCCAACATCAGACTGAGGTGTCAGGTTTCTGGATAGATGTATACAACCAGACAGCTCCTCACCTACCTCTAACTGAAGAGATTTGTGCGATTTACAGCAAGAACAGGCTCTGCCACTCACTGCTTCAGTGAAAGCTCCAGCAGAGCTGGGAGCTGAAGCCCTCTGACTATGGTGCAAATCACACCACAGTGGGATCCCTTCGTTTTACCCACTTCAGAGTAACACAAATAATGCCTCCTGGGCAAAGCAAAGCACAGGCTCCCAGGTTGTGATGCAGCCAGCCAGGGTGTCTGCCTGGGGGCTGTGCAGCCCTGCAGCCACAGAGCTGCCTGGGCACAGGCACACGCAGCAGGGCTCAGAACCAGCACGGCCAGAATGGGACTGGTGAAGGTGGCTCAGGGCCAGGTCCAGCTGGAAGCACAAGGACATCTAAGATGCAAGAACATGACGGAGCAGCCAAGGTCACCCATGTGCTTAGGCAAGCTTAAGGCAACTAAAGAAAGTTCACTGACAATTTAGAAGAGAATGCCAAAGAGAAGAGAGAAGAGGAACACTGAGCAGAGCCTGGGGATGCTGTTAGAGTAGCCAAAGCCCAGCACCAGCTACTAAGCCATCCCTCTTGTTCAGCTCATTTGTTCTAGTTCTCCCCATTTTACCAGCACCGTCAGCGCGAGGTCAATGTGTCAGAAAGGAGAGCTGGGGGCGGGTTCCTAAAAACGCAGCTCACACATTTTCAGGCTTGTGTCTCAGGTCAGTTCTTTTGAAAGGAAGTGTGTGGGCCGTTGGACTGGCCTCCTGCTTTCAGCTGGAGCTGGGAGTTCTGCCTGCCATCTCCAGGGACAATCCTGGGGTATGTTCTACCTGGAAGTGATGGCAGCAGCTGCCCAGCTTCCTTCTCATGCCAGTCGAGTGTACAGTAGTTTTTGTAAAAACAGCATGCACCGGTGGCGTGGCCACTGGCCACGAAGCCATGGTTGAGTTGTTCTTGTCTCCTCAGGAGCAGGTGGAAGCAGGGAGGAAGGGAGTGCTGGCACAGGTCAGCGCAGGCTCCTGTAGACATAGGCTGATGTGAAGACAGCATTGAGGGTCAGGCTGATGGCCAGCAGCCCCCGCAGGGCACAGGTACCAAAGCGACCTTGGCAGAGGAGGAGAACACAGAGACAAAAAGGGAACAGTAGAAAGAGATATCAAAGAACTGGTAAGTAAAAGTGAACGTGTGTTGCACTGTTTCTCTCTGTCCAGTGTTTCAGCACAAGCAGAAATTGCTGAAGGATTTTTCCTTTCAGGAAAAACTCCACTGCTCTCTTTTGGCTCTATTTTCATCTCATCTCATGCTCTTGACACCGGCATCCCCACCCCCCTTCTTCTGTGTCACTTTAGCACTTAGTCAGTGTTCTTCAAACAGTCCAAAGAACAGGAACAGCTTTGTTAAGATCTTAGAATAGCAGGCAGAAGGTCCATTTTGCAACTACTTATTTATTTGATTTCCAGGAAGGATCTCAGCTACCCTCACAGAAATGCTCACACATGCATGAAACACCACCAGATTCATACTCACCTCTCCAGCCTGCCAAATCTTCCCCTTTGGTAGTTGTGTCTACCACACAGGTAGATGAGTGTGATGAGTGATCCTCCTTTTTGACAGAATTGTCACTGCAAATACTCCCCCCTTCCACAGCAGATCTCATATCTGCAAGGAGAAAAAGACAGGAAAATTCACCACCTGCATTCCTCCTGAAGGTTCCCCATCTACTGTGGCCTAGAGGTTGTGGGGCGATGAAAAGTATTCTGAAAAGTTTAATTCTTACTTTTTTTTTCCTTTTAGTTACTGTTAATAAAACTTCCTTCATACTTCCTTAAAGTTTTCAGCCTGCTTTACCCTTCCCCTAATCCTATCCCACAACAAAAAGAGAGCACATTAATAGTGGCCAACACTAAAACCCACCACACCCAATAGTACACCAGCCACAAACATTTCACAACTGTGAAAAATTTCAAAATTGTGAAAAATTTCAAAATTATGAAAATTTTCAAAATTATGAAAAATTTCAAACGTAGCGAATTCCCTTTTCTAAAGGAACAAACCAGACCCAGCGCAGCGTGCCAGGGCCGTGCCTGCAGGCCAGCTCCATCCAGGAGTGCAGCAGCATACCAGGCACTCCGAGGCTCCTCCGGGGGAAGCCGGGCAGCTCGGGGGCGTTGCTGTCGGAAGGGGAATGCTCCTCGGAGCCGCTCGGGGTGAGCAGGGCCTCGCTCTGTGCCGGGAACAGCAGCAGCTTCTGTCCCTGCAGGTTGAGGCGCGCGGGGCTGATGAGCGGCCGGCGGAACCGCAGCGAGCCCGAGCTGGAGGTGACCGAGCCGGCCACGGACGGCGCCGGGGATGGGATGCGGGACGGGGCACGGCTGCCCGACAGCAGGGACAAGGGATCTGCAATGGAAACCCCCCCACGGACAAAACCACCGGGTTATCATCCCGCTGCAACGGGCAGGGCTCGCTGTAACCGTACTACAAGGAAAGGGAATGGGAGTTGCGAGTGTATCTTGTATTAAAATTTATTTTAGTCCCCGCACTGCGAAACGCAGAGGAATTCCATGTTGTGTGAATATATTGTAAGTTTTCTTGCATGCAGGCTTGCAGAAAAACTCTTCTTATAAGAAAACGCTTTTTATTATGTATAAAATATTATAAACAAATCTGAGTTGTGTTTTAAAGACAGAGGTTTTCTCTGTTTGTTTTTTGATAATAGGAGATGAAGGTTTTTCTTCCTTTCAACCTATGAACTGAAAAGTTATCTCTGTGTAAGCTATTCTAGCATTCCTTGTACAGAGCTGGAAGCAGCAGCTTCTATGCTCCAGACTGGGCAGATAATAGCCCAATTCTTTGAATTATAAAATCATGTTAATAAATCATATTTAGCCTTCGGATATTATTGACAAGAGTCCTTTGTCACTACACGGACCACAGCAATAATTCCACAAGTACCTTAGTACACTCAGGAAATGACTGAGGAATCAGGTTATCAGGAGCCTGGTGAGCTTTGCCTTTGCTGTGTGCATCCAGGAGAGCCTGCACACTGCATTTTGCAGGAATGAATTGTGCTGGCACGTCCTTCAGAGCTGCTGAGGAAGTGCCCTGGCAGCAGGAGGCTTGCATCGGCCCAGGGTGTGACTGCCTGCAGCAGCACAAACTGCCCAGGGACCCGTCTGGGCCACAAGGGCAACAGACAGGTCACGGGGGACACGGGAGCAGCCAGGGCAGCCAAACTGCTGCACTCTGCTGGGAGAGCTCCAAAAGAGCTGCCCTGGAAACAGCTCCAGTCTCCTGTCCAAGCAGGCTCAGCTCTAATCAGCAAAGGGCTCCTTGTTTTGTCTCACTGGTGTCACCCCGAGCTCTCCCAGGGAGAACATCCAACACACGCAGCACCTGGTTTTAACTCCATCCCACTTTTAGCTGGGACTTTCCCTGCAGCATTTCTAGCAGCAAAATGGACATTTCCACTGGAATGTGAGCAGGGAGGAAAGAATTCAACCAGACCACGCGTTTCAACCCACTGAGTGCAAACCCTGCACAGACAGTTGCTCTGGCAGGCCCAGAGCAGTACCTGATGTAGGGGATTCCTTGGAGTGGGATGACTGCGAGGCTGGCCGGCTTCCACTAAACAAGTAGCCAGAATCTAAAAGCAAAAATGAAACAATCTGAACCCAGCTGGCTGCCAAACCCCAAATCCTAATGCTGCATGCTCCTCTGTGCCTGTTCAGCCATCCCTGAACAGGACTATAAGGTGTGGATCCATTCCCTCTGGACAGGGACACCACACTCCCTGGATCCCTCCCAGCCCCTTTCCTCCTGGAGCACTGCACCATTCCCTCTGGACAGGGACACCACACTCACCTGGACCCCTCCCAGCCCTGGAGCACTGCACCATGGCAGTGCCATTCCCTCTGGGACAGGGACACCACACTCACCTGGATCCCTCCCAGCCCCTTTCCTCCTGGAGCACTGCACCATGGCAGTGCCATTCCCTCTGGACAGGGACACCACACTCCCTGGACCCCTCCCAGCCCTGGAGCACTGCACCATGGCAGTGCCATTCCCTCTGGGACAGGGACACCACACTCACCTGCCCGGGCCAGCGAGGGGATGGTGCCCAGCGAGAGCGCCCTGTTGAGCCGGCCGGGAAGGGAGGATGAGGAGGTTCTGCGGGGGGACCTGAAGAGCTGCTGGTTTGTCAGGTGGAGGATGCTGGGTGGTGTTGGGACAAACAGAGACGTAGCAGGTGAAGGGAAGGCTGTGCCAGGGCCGCTGGGAAAGACAGAAATGGAGTCCCCAGAGAGGTACCTGCAAAGGACAGGCATGACAGAACTTAGCAAGGAGAAATCCCAGCAACTGCCTCTCTTTGTGCTGGAAGGAACACTTGTTTTGTCACCAGGCTTGGAGTAACTTTTCAGTGCAGGAGTGCTGAAGAGTTTACAGGAACGTTCCTACACTTTGGGAAAAGAACTGCTCAACCTTACTTAAATTATTGTGCACCAACCCGTCCCACATTACAGGTTGGAACAATTTAGGAATGCCAATGAAAATAGCCTGGATGAAAAAATTACCCCAAGAATGCTTTAAGAAGTCCAGATGTTAAAATACAGCAATTTTGTATTATTTTTAACAATTGAATGACAATACATGAAAGAAAGTCTAGACTATGAACCAGAATCTCTAAACATTCTTCTGTAAGATTTTTTAGTTGGAAACAGGTAATAGAAGTGTCAAATAAATAATGACGAAGAACTGAGTATGAAGTGCGTATGTTTTTAAATTGAGATATCTGACTTTGCAGATAGAATAGTTGGAGCCTTAATCTCACTTCTGATGGAAACAGAGACAGATGAGAGCACCAACATGGTTACATGGCTTTTCTTCTGTCAGAGGAAAGCCCCGAGTAAATGAGAGGGTGAAGAAAACCTCAGCCTTGCACTGTGGGGTGATTTATGCACATGTCGTTCTACCCTGGAGATAAAAGAGGTGGTGCAGCAATATTATGCCATGCTAACTCTAGAGTGAAGATTACAACTTAAAGTATCTTATAAACTACTTATCTGCTAGTAGGAGGCAGCCAGCACCAATCCTGACCAGCTTAACGAGCCTGAACACGTGAGCCAAGCAGGGTCCTGTGCAGGACATGCCTCTAGCAGCAGCCAGGGACGTGCTGGTGTTGCAGCCCAACCTCTCCAGGTTCCAGAGGACCTGCCAAGGGGGTGCTCTGCATCCATGGGCAGTCCTTCAGAGCACCCCCACACACATCTACCCCACCACACACACACAGGGATGTGCCCAGCTCAGCTTTGGAAGAGGAAATGAATGGGAAAGGGAATTAGAAGTGCAGCTCAGCACTGATATGAATCATAGGAGAAAGAGTGGTACCTACCCCTCACTGTGCCTGGCTGTGGAGGGCCAAATCAGAGCATCACCTGTGAGCAACATGGCTCTTTTGTCCTAACTTTGCACCTTCTGTGTCTTTGGGCTAAAGGATCCAACTTTACACAGCTCCCTGCTGCAGCAGAAAACAGCTTAACGTGTTTATTGGCTTTTGGAAGGCTTTCATTTGGAAGATATTACAGTCATTTGTCACTCATAAGCACAGTCCTGGGACTCTAACTGTTTTGGATCAGGCTTCCAACGGCTCTGCTGCTCAACAGCCCCACTGCTCAGCCTCACCAAGTCAGTGCAGCCAGACCCTCAGGGCAGTGAAGAATCATTTGTCTTGAAACACCCAGAAAAGGAATTTTTCTGATTAGCAAAGAGGAGCTGAAGGATTTTAAGTACAGCTTATTAATGCCTTAGGACTGAATTCTGACCAAAGTGTGTCCTAAATATTGATGTGTTCTGAACAAATTCCTGCTAAGTGTGCAAAATCCTGTTCCTGTTCCCTGCACTTTTTAATGTTTGCCACTGCCGTGTCAAGAGGGGTGGATGCTGCTAAAAGCTCTCATGGGAAATGTGCTCCATGCCTGAGAATGGGCACCTGAACTAAAACTTCTTCCAGAAGCAGATAAAAAAGGGTGAGGAGATCAAGAGGATCTTAAGGCAGGAAGCAACCACATCACAGCCCTGGGATGGAGCACTGCAGCTGTGTCTTTGCTCCAAGCCATTTGTCATCTGGTAATAGAGGCTCTGGCAACAATAAAAAAAGTAACATAAAAAAAAAGAAGGGGGAAAAAAAGGCTCTGGACTCAGACAGTTTGTGGAAATAGTCAAGGCCCGGAAGCCGTTTATTTCAGAACTTGATATTGTGAACATCAAAAATTGGGTATCTTAATTAGTGTTTACAATGATCACAATGTTACTAGACAGTTGGGCACAACTCTGCTACACAGATACTTTAAAAATAAATAAATAGAAGGTTAAAGAAGAGTATTACACAGTATGGGACTGTACACGGTCCTGAAGAAACACCTCCTGCCAGGAGAGCCTCCCTCCTCTGCCCCTGTTATCCACAGACACCACCACACGTGTGTGCCTAAAATTCACATTTTCCCAGAGATGCTGCGTCATCCCTGGGACAGAGAGAGACATGGGAGGGCACGGGGCAGGCCAGGCTGCAGATGGACCCACTCCTCCATCAGGTAACTCAGCCCATGAAGAAAGGAGGTGAGGTGCAGCCACAGGCAGCTTGGGGGATGTGCCCAGCTCCATCTGCCCTGGCAGCTGGGGAGCCAAGTGTCAGCCTGGGGGTGAAATATTTCTTAATGTCCCCTCAGAACTGAGCTAGCCATGCAGAGCAGGCAGCACTCTCCCTGGGGTGCAGAACAGGTGACCCCAGGAACAGGCTCCTGGCTGGGCAGCAGCACACTGTGTGCCCTGACACTGCTCTGCCCTGCTGCACCTCCCCTCTCAGGGCCACAGCCTGTGCCCCCTGTCACATTCACAGAACCAGGAGTGAAGAGCACTACAGGAACAAAAAACAGGCACGAGGACAAGGGAGAGTAGTGTTCAAATGGGCACAGCTCTCAGACACACTAATATTTTGATATGTGGCTTAGAGAGCTAGAAACTTCAGCTGCCAAGAGTAAGAATTCTTGTCTCTTGCCTGTTGTCCTGCTTTGGATGAAAAAGGAAGGCTGAATTAGAGCTGCCATGTGCTGCACCAAGACTTTCTAGAGTACAGATGCTTGGCATCAGTTGTGCCTTTCCCCCCTAGCTGGTGGCACCAAATGGGGAGGTGTGTGTGTACATGCACATCCTATGCCTACACAAATCCAGACTTGCTGGCATGCCAAAAATGTTCAGGGAACCTCTTCCTGCCCTACACTCAAGAGCTTTGGTCCCAAACAGGCCTTACAGGGGATGACTTCAGGACTGAGTACTGTCCCTTTCCCTGGAGAACACCTGCCATGGCTCAAAGAGCCAAGTGTCCTTGCAGGTGACAGCACACCTGGAAGGAGCTGGCAGGTTGTATGTGACAGCACACAATTTCAACAGCATCTCTGAAAACCAAAGCAAAGCCATATACCACAGCTCCCTTCACCTTTCATGAGTGCAGTCAATCTGGAGCAATTATCTGGCTATAAATTATATTCATTTTTATAAGAGCATAAATACTTTGTCCACATTACATCAATACATAATTCCTATAGTATCTAAGCATGATTATTAGCTTCACATAATTTCAGCACACTTGATAAATATCATAAAGCCGAAGTAATAAGCCACTACACCATTTTTGTATTCCCCCATGTTCTCACCCTTTGACACACCCAAGCTCAGGAGGGCATGCAAAGCCTGGATGTAGGAAAGGAGGAGTCAAGAGAAAGGAAATAACTGGATATAAATACAGTGTATTTAGAATGGTAAAGGGCCACAAAGGTGTCAGTTTGCATGCACTGATGTCACTGAGGGCCTCAGGAAGGACAGAAGCAGCAGCAGCAGAGATGCTGACTTGGTTGCTGCCTCTGGGTTCTCCCTCAGCCCCTGCAGAGCTGCTCAGAAATGTTAGCCCAGGTGTCCTCTCATGCCCTGCCACAGCCAGTGGTGGCACAGGAAGGACAAACGCGCTGGCCTGGCAGACACACGGGCACTGCTGTCCCATGCTGCAGCCGTGTGCCACCAAGCAAAGCAACACAGTGTCGTCCCAAACCTTGTCCAGGGAAAGGCACTTAATGAACCCACGTTGGCCCCTTCATACATCTAGCTCTGCTGGGCAGATTTTGAGCTGGCACATCAGCCAGGGCCACTGAGGGCCAGAGCCAGGCACTTGGGGATGGAGCAGATTTGATTTCAAGTGACACACAAACCCACTAACAATCCCTCAGCATCTCAGCTCTATTGTGTTGTTACCATCCTCTGTTCCAGACACATGGTTAGTATGAAAAAGCAGCACCTCGAATTAGGGGCTTTTGGGCAAAACCCTCTAATATTGTTAAGATGTTTGCATGCTCTGGCCTGCATGGCTGAGAGAATCCTCAGGCAACAAAACTGCCCCTGGAGACCACCATGTGCTCCTCTGTGGCCTGAAGTAAGAGCCCAGCTAAGGGAAACAAGAAGCTGAAAGCACTGACCAAGTGGTTCTGGATGATTTTGTGTCAGCTGTGGTTGTTAGTTACCAAGCCTTCGTGAGCTCTTAATCTCACCTAGCAGAAGGAAATGTGTCACACAAAATAGCACCTAGCAGAAGGAAATGTGTCACACAAAATAGCACCTCAGCTGCACAGGACAGCACCAAAACACACATTTTCTCCTGTTGGATTCACTGTGGGGCAAGCAATCATGCAGTTAGATGATGTACCTCAGATATCTACATCTAGATGACATGGATGAGATATCTAACTGCTGAGTGAAAAATGCAAAGCACCTTCCATACAGAACCTGTGGCATGGCAGGGCCTAGAACAGCCCATTTGGCTTTGAAATCAGCTGTGGCAAGAACAGTCTCAGCAAAGGCAGTAGTGGCTTGGCTATTTTTTTTTTCCACAGTCAACAGCAGAATACTGCTGACTTACAACTTCTGTGCAGGGCTCGTTGTCTGAGACACAACTGGTACAGATTGAATGCTACAGTTTATAAATCACAACACCTCTGGACAAAACCCACCCTCCTCCTCCTCCTTTCTTCCCTTACCCCAGAAGATCCATCATCCTCCACCATCAGCAAAAGCATGTGAGACAAGGAGAAAGAAAGGAGGCTGTCAGCATCAGAGTCTCTAAACCACCAGAAATTCAATTGCTGCACGTTTGGTTTTGAGGCTCTGAGGTTGTTTTTAGAAGCAGCAGCACAGATGTGCTGAGGTACTGAGAAGGGGAGAAGATAAGCTGACACCTGAGCAAAAACAAAAGCTTCTTTGGCATTAAATGAACCCCACTGCAATATGTACTCTGTTATTCTGTTTCACCTTTGAAATTTTCCCAATTACAAGCACAAAAGTCCTTCAATTGTAAGTTGTGAACAAAGCACCACAGAGATCAGTTGTACAGCTTGGCCTAAAAACAAAGTGGCTTTCTGATGTTCTGACATATAAATTAGTGCAACTAGTAAATATTCTTCATTTGTATTAATCTGCATAAAGCAAAGACAAACGGATGTCACTTGCAGTTAACATATCTCCCACATTAAAAGACTTTAAACTCGGCATAGATTTGCACTTGCTGTGCAAACAGAGCTAAAATATTCCTTAACAGGATTATTCAGGCTTCACAGTGTAAATCCTCTCCTTCCCACAGTTCTACCAATTGCTTGTTCCCAACATTGAGTGTGCATCCTCCCCATCCCATCCCATCCCAGGGAAAAGGTAACAAGAGAAAAGAACAGGCATGGCAAACCAATGTAACATTTAAAGAGGAAAGCATCACAAAAGGTGCCTGACCCCTAGGAGCTTGAGGATGAGTCAAGTTTAAATAGCAAGAAAAAACCAAAGTGTTCCTAAAAAGGGAGGAAAACAGCTACTTAGAGGAGATAGGAGATGATATGAAACAGGACACAGTGAAGCTTAACACAGCCTTGGCTTTCAGCTCCTGAAAATAAAACATCTGAAGGAGCTGCCAGCCATCTTTAGAAGCTGCCACTGAGAGTTTCCTTACTGGGCAAGAGAATTTGGACAGATCCATTTCCTTCTTATTAATAAAAGGATATTGCTGACAGAAATCAGGCATGACATTACCATGACCATTCCCACTGAGTCTGTCAGCTTTTCATAGCCCTCCTTTGAGCCTTCTCAGTATATCCTTCAAATATGAGATTCCTCCCATTCCTTGGACACATCTCACAGGAGAACAGCAAGAGGAACTTTCAATCCGAATTGTACAGGTAAGTGCAGAAGAAAATTACAGATAAAAGTAATTTCTTACATGCACTTTATGAGGAAAATTTTGAAGTCTGGAAGCAGGAAGGAATTAAAAAAAAAAAGTCCAGATGCCTTATTTCACTTGATGGCCATAATAGCTCAAGGTTTCCCATGCCTGTGAGCTGGAAGACAAACGTTTTGGGTCAGGACTGGTAAGTGATGGCAATGGAACCAGACTTTGCAGGTGCTGGGTTCCTCTTGTGGGTAAGTAAGTAAACAACCCTCAGCATCATTCACAGGCACCAGAATGGAGCCAGGTTCTGTTAGCTTGCAGGTGGATATTGCAGTTACCTGAAGGCACCAGGAAAAGATCCCAAAGCAGAGCCCAGGTGGGCAGCAGGTCTGTGTGGCCATCCCCTAGCTAAGTTACAGGCACACAGCCAGGAGCTGGCTTATTGTTAATGAATTTCACAGCTTTTGGCAGTGCTACCTTTATGCTTTCACAATGAGCACCAGTTCGAGGAACAGTAAGTATGAACTGCTAGGAAATAGCTTTTGTTTCCTTTAAAAAAGCTCCTCTAATTTCACAAGCATCTGCAGCACCCAGTAGTGTCTGCATTTTTCAGCAGGAGTTGCAGATACTTCACAGTGAGAGCTCCATTCTGATTATTTTATAGTTTATACACTGGAAGATCACCAGACCCAATTAACTTGCATCAGACTACTAGGGTGGTGAGTTCCACTGTGCTATTCTGAACAGAAGAAAATAGCAGATCTTCTGTAAAAGTCTTATTTCCTCCTGAAAGACCAAAATCCATGTGAGAAACTCAGCGGAGTGCCTTTCAAACAGCTGTGCAGGATAATCAGACTGCTTATCCTAACAGGTCCCAACAAGTTAATCCTAGAAAACCCAAACAGCTGGAATTTCCTTCCTCCCCACACAGTAACACCCAGCCACCCCAGCTTCCAGCACAGGAGTGCCAGGCACTCAACTCCAAGTCACAATTTCCAGACCCTTTTTTCAGCAGTATTAGCACAATGCCAGACTGCAAAAAGAACCCCTGCAAGTAACCCAAAAAATCCATCTCTGTTGCCCTGCAGCCCCACAGCAGAGCTCCCACCCCTTCCTACAGCACACCCTCCCAACCTGGTCTCAGCAACGAACACTGACTGAGCAGTGATGTGCAATGAAAGCTGACCAGATATCACAGCATGAGCTTGTCAGTCCCATACTTTGTCTCTCTCTAAGGCTATAGGAGTGGAGGAACATAGGCATTTTTATCCTTGTTGTGCTTATGCACAGATGTTGCTCGGGGAGCAGGTGGGTAAAAAACCCAAAGAAAACTGGCATTGAAAGCAACAGCCACTGGTAGATCTGAAAATTTAACCTCAAGCAGCTGAATACTTTCAGGTATTAAGACACCCTGAGCTACATGACTTCTTAAAGCACCTTTTTGAATAAATTACTGAAGTTTCAGTCAAAAGCACTTAAGGACACTTCTCCATTTAAAACAGGAGCCAAGAGAAGGGCAGAGCCAGAGAGGATGCAGGTAACTGATGCTACACAGTGGAAGGCAAGAAGAACCAGGTTATGGGCTCTGTGTGGTCCACTCCTCGTGTGCCTGGGCACCACAGCACGTGTTAACAAGGACTCCAAATCCAGAGGCAAGTTCCCATCAGCTCCAAATTAAAATGACCAGCACCATTAGGAAAGTGAAGGTGGCCCAGGCCCCATGGTGGATCAGGGCAGAGGGTTCCTCTGTGAGTGGCTAAGGATGGAGAGGCAGTGAGAAGAACCTGGAGGACAGGAGGAGCCAGAATCTCTTTGGCTGGAGGAGCAGAATGGGGAGGAGGCTGCATTTATGGAGCAGTTTGTGAGGCAGCTGCTGGAAGAGCTGACTTTGGGGAAGATGGATATTTGTACTGCTGACGTAGGATGCAGGAGGAAGGGAGAATGGAGGCAGCAGGAGCAGTTTCATGGCTAGCAGTGGAAATACTCCGAGCAGCTAGCACAGTGGTAAGCAAGGATGGGGAAAAAATTATATATATACATACACACACATATATACGTGTATATATAAATATATATATATGT
>VXAX01001003.1:427577-438550 GCA_013399835.1 Leptocoma aspasia | reverse complement strand
AAAAAAAGGAAGAAGAAATCTTCACTGCTTATCTAACTTTAAAAAAGAGAAACAGAGGAAGGGAAAATAACAAGAGGAGAGAGAAGCACCAGTCTCAAAGAGTTCACAAGGCCTTTTTGCTCCTTCCCCCAGCGTCACTGCTCTGGCTCTGACCTTCGGGGCCGGAATCTCCGCTGGCCCGTCGCCTTCCGCGTGGCCACGGCTGCGGTGAAGCCCACCAGGCAGCACAGGGACGTGGTGCCAAACTTGGCCGTGTCCAGCCAGCTGGGCGTGTCCGCCTTCAGGTACCTCTCGGCCAGGTGCAGACTCATCACCAGCAACCACAGCACCGAGGCAAAGGCATCGATCCGCCGGAGCCTGCGACGGGACAGGAAACCAGAGCAGCTTCAGACACCAGGGAGCCACCTCGGGACTGAGCAGGGACAGGGAAGGTGGGCAGGGCACCCTGGCTCTGCACTGCCTCTGACTGCAGCACGTCATGGCAGCCCTGCCTGCTGCTGGGCAGGTGTCTGGGCAGATCGGCTCCATTCTCTAGCACAGCTGCACAGGCAGCTTCTCATTCACAGTAATTCAAGCTCAAATGGAGTCAATCAAGGCATGCTATTGTTGTGGTTTGTACCGGGACAAAGGACTTTTTGTAATAATATTAGAAGCTTAATTATGGTTTATTAACATGATTTTATAATTCAAAGAACTGGGCTATTATTTGCTTAGTCCGGAGCATAGAAGCTGCTGCTTCCAGCTCTGTACAAGGAATGCCAGAATAGCTTACACAATCAGAGAGAACAACTTTTTACCTCATAGGTTCAAAGAAAGAAAAACCCCTATCTCCTATTATTAGGAGACAGGGCAGAGAAAACCTCTGTCCTTGAAACACAGCTCAGAGATTTGTTTATAAATCTCTTATAGAGTAAAAAACGCTTTCCTATGGGAAGAATTTTTCTGCAGGCCTGCATGCAGGGAAACTTATATGTTCACACAACAGCATGCAGTACTACATGTGCCATTCTGGAAAACGTTCACCCCTGGATGACCGAGGCAACACAGGGCTAGAGAGCTCCCACTAAAGCAGTCTGAAGTGAGGCAGAAGCCGAGCACACCCACCTGATGCGCCCAGCCAGGAACATGGCCAGCAGGCAGGTGAGGAGCCCCAGCACAGCCACTGCCATCTGGTGATTCTTGCCGTAGGCCCACGCTGCACTCAGGCTCTCCAGCAGGCGCTCCGGGAGCAGGCGGAGCAGCTCCTGCCAGCCCCGCCCCGAGCCGGCGCTGCCACTGTCACTGTCACTGCCACTCCCGCCTGCACCGGGGCTCCCGCCAGTCCTGTTCCGCAGGGATGCAGGGCCAGAGGGGACAGCAGCAGGGACAGCTGTGCTGAGGGAGAAAGGGTTGCCTGACCCGTACAAGGCCATCAGAACCAGGAACGCGCAGCTGAGGAAGGCCAGGAACCGCAGAAGTATCACCTGAGCTGGTGTGGTGATGGAAGTGCAAGAGGAGGGTGAACACGGATTCTGCAGAGGAAGGGAGAAACACCTTGTCAGAAGCTGAATGAACTGCAGCAAGGCTTTGAAACAGTGCTGTATGAAACTCTTCCAGACTGTATGGTTTTCTGGACTGTTCTGCTCAAGTCCTTCTAAATCTCAGTACTGGGCTGACACCACATGGGATTATTGTAGACTAGCAAGGACAGAGACACGAGCAGAAGCCAAGGTCAGGCAGGGCAGTGAAACATGGAGAAGGTCATAATTCAATTCCCATTGTTCTTTTTTTTCTTTTTTCCCCTTGTACTCTGTAACTTCCTGCACTGCACTCATAAACTGGCTTCCCTACCTCCCCTTCTCTGCCTGTCCCATTATTTTCCTTCCACTCTATTACTACATTATACTCACTTTCTGGCAACTATGCTGAATGACACCAGCAAGAGGAAAACCTCAAACCAACATTAGAAGCATCTGTGGCAACTCTCCTGTCCTCTTCTAAACTGCTGCCAGGCACCCAAGCTCCCAGGGCTAGAGAGCCCCAGGCTGCTGCCTCCCTCTCCCAGCTGCAGAGGTGGTGCAGTGGCACAGGGCTGTGCCTGTCCCTGCAGTGTCCCCAGGTACCTGGGTGTAGCTCTTGTCCGTGTCCCGGCGCCTGAAGTGGTGGCTGAGCAGCAGGGCCCGCAGCTGCCGGTTCTGGTGCTTGATGTAATACTCCACAGCAGCCTGGCACGGCCGGCACAGCTTGTAGGTCTGCTCCAGGTGGTGCTTGTACACCTCAATCTCCTCATCGTACTTGCCCTGGTGAGAGAACAGCAGGGGGAAGGAGGTGAGAAGTGCAGGTGCCTCACCTGCAGGTGCCTCACCTGCTGTCACGTTTGCCACTGCCAGGAGGGCAAAGCATGGCCCCAGTGTCACAGGGACAGCTCCCTGAAACCAAGCTGCAGGCCAGGCACACAGCCAGCCTCACACAGAGCTGACCCAGCCTCCATCTCCCAGAAGGGATGGCAAAAAGGAGCCTTGGGTGAAGGCTGCTGTGGCCCAACATCAGGATGTTGAATTTCCGTGCCCGATTTTGCTGTCTTTGTTGAGATCTTATGAATTCCACATAGGTGAGACACGTAACTAGAATTGCTCTTCCTCTCCTCAAATGAAGGGACACAAAATACCTGTGGCTCCTTCACTCCAGGCTCATCCCTCCCTGGAGCAGCCAGCCCCTGCTGTCACTGACACCCTCATCCAAGCACACTGGATAACACAATCCCAGGTTTCTCAGCTGGCACAGGCACTGCAGTTCACTGAATGCCTAAAAAGAGGCCAAAGGCTGGCAGTACTTGAGCAACTGGATAGGTCTGGCAAGAGGCAGGCACTAGAAATAAAGCTGAGAAAAGGGCACCAGTCAAAGATATTCTCATTAAGCACGATCAAATTTCCATCTGTTCTCTGGGAGTCACTCTGATTAAACTCATTATAATCACACAAAGCAGACTGGATTAGGCAAGCCAGAGGATGGACACATCCCACTACAGCACAGTCTAACCCCAAGGGTTGACCATGGTTGAAAGCTAAGGAGTGCAGCACTAAATTGTCTGCACAAAACTTTAGGGAGCCATAAAACTGCAAAGGGGAAACCCCACTATCCCATCCTCCATGCATATTAAGTAATGGGAAGGCCAAGAAGTTGCTCAGCAGGAAATCCTGCTGCTGTAACTGGAAAATCCCTTTGCCCTCCTAGGCACAGATGCCTAACCAGGGAAATCATTTGGCTGCACAGGATTCCTCTCCCAGTTCACTTGTAAATGCAGAGCAGCACAGCCAGGGCCTTGGGAAAACAAAATCTATTAAGGCTTCATGTTAACTAGTGCACTGTTGTGCCTCTCAGGTTCCATAAACTCAGCCATGGGAAGTACTGGAGTTGTAAGATCATCTCAGAAATGTCTTGGGCTCAAGCTTCAATTTCCAATGTTCATCTAGAATGGGGGAGCATTCCAGCTTTGAAGTAGAATTAGGTAAATCTGCAACATTAATCACTGAACTTCTCTGCACTGGAGTGCCACAGAGTGCTTCTGAAGGCTGGTGGAGCATCATTCCACAGCACACTGAAAAACTGCTCTGTCTCCTGCTTACCAAGCTGCAGCATGGATAAACAGAGCAGGAACAGCAGACACATGGATGGGAATGCCTTGGACAAACATTCTCCAGTGATGGCAGTCCCTAACCAACACTTACCTCCTCCCTTGGTGAGAATGAAGCCAGCTGTTTGATTTTCATGGTTTGATGGTTGTTGCATTTCTTGCAGAGCAGAATTTGGCTGCTCACCCACTGCTGTGGTTTGGCAGGGTCACAGAAAGTGGGACTGCCTGACACAACGTGGTTAAGGTGTTCCATGTACTGGGCAGGGATGGGCTTGTTGTAGTCTCCATTCTGACAAAAAGCAGGGGGAAAAGCAAACATTCAGTCATAAAATCAAAGCTAGGCTGACAGTAAGATTCCCTAAGCTCTATCAGCAGCTCTACAGTTCATTAGTATTCACCTACATAACAAAATAAGTAAGTAAAAAAAAAGACAAAATGCTTCAAATCTTCCCCCCATCTCCATTGCACACCTATCCTAAGCAGCTGGTGGTGCTGGATTTCAGCTCAAGACAGGCCTTGCTATTTAACAGAATACAACACCAGAGAAGAACTGTTCCATACAGTAAAAAAAGTATTCTTAAGAGACACATCAAGGCCACTTTTGCCCTTTAAATCAAGAGAGGACAATTTGCCTGGATCTCAGCAGCCAGCACAGCCCGGCACAGCAGATCCTTGCTCCGAGCCGAGGCGCTGAGCTCACGGGTGCCCAGCACAGAGCTGCCAGCTGCCCAGCAGCTGTACCCCCTTACCCGAGGCCCAGGGCCCCCCAGGGCAGCCCCAGCCCCCCTGTACCTCCTGGAAGCCGTTGTACTGCTCGCAGTTGGGGCAGTCCCAGCAGTTGCGGTTCCCGTAGGGTACCACCGTGTCCTGGTTGCAGAACCAGCAGTTCACTGTCACATGCGTGGGCTTCTTCCTGTGGGGACAGCAAATGGCTAGGCAGGAGCACTGGTGGAGAGGAAAGCAATGGCTTTCAAAGGGTGAAATGCAGGAAAACAGCCAGTCTTCCCACTCCGTGTGCTTAATGGTATGACTTGGAGTGGTCATTTCAGCAATGAAACGAAGGAATGTTAAAGCAGAAATAAATTCTGCCTGACTATCATAACTCTGTTCCAGTACCATGGACATGCCAGAACTTTAATAACAACCTTGTGATTTACCCACGTCACTGATTTTCGGGGGCATATTTGGGGGTATGAGTCCTCTCCATGAGGAGCAGTGCTATTCCATGAGAAGGTGCAGTAGAACTGACGCTTAATACACAGGATTCCAGGAAAAGGAAGTCAGGATCCACAAGAGCTGCCTGTGATGGTGCTCAGAAACCCAGGAAACAGGCTCATGGTTACAGTTCTGTCTGCCCTGTTTGGTAGAAAATTTTTCAAGGACAAGGGCATATCACATTATCCTGAGGTTCCAGCACTGTGAACAGCTGTTTCTTCACAACTTCAGGTACTGAAGGAACTGAGGAATCAACATTTCATCCCCTGCTTTTATGCACTAGAACTGAAGGGATAAAGACTAATGACCTTGATCCACGAGCCCCTTGTTTTCTAAGGCAATCCTGTTAAAACAACAGCCAATACAGACCAACAGCTGTGACGTGGCCCCACCACAACAGGTTGTGACAGATGTTTGAGCAAAGAACTTCAGCGGCCCGAGCCCTGAGCCTGCCTGCAAGAGGAGCCCTGCATTTGTCTCAAAACTCAGTGCCATCCCCAGGAGGAGCCTCCTGGCAGGGCAAGGCACCACAGCCCAGCTGCCTGGGTTTGTCAGGACCAGCCCCAGACACATTTCCAAAGGAGGGCAGCTGCTCAGGACTGGCTGTGGCAGCTATGCAGACAGATGGACCCAGCTGCCACCAGCCCAGCTCCACCAGGGAATGAATTGATCTGTGTGGCTCCACTGCAGCAGCAGAGAGGGCGATGGAGCAGGGACTAACAGCAGCCAAAGTGCTCCCAGCTGAGAGCAACTTCTCCCAGCTCTAGGAAATGTTCTCTGCTGCTGAAAACATCTGAATGCTGCAGAAGTGTTGCCTGGCACCCTGCAACCAAATAGCCAGGTGTGTTTTCTCTCTCAGCCATCACCTCTGTAGCTGGATCCCCACAATTAACATTTTTCCCACCATGCCTCGAAACTCAGTTCATAAAATATCAAACCCTCAAGGAATGTCTGAGCCTCCTGTTTAGGCACGAACAATGCTTGAAATGAAGCACTGAAAAGTCAGAATGTACAGAGGATTCCCTGCCAGATGCTGAAAGAAAATGGCTGGAGCTACTAGGATGACAGATTCTCATCTCAAAATAGATGCAAACACCCACACCCCTCTTAAAATGAATATTCCCTGCTCAACTTTCTTCACTGCCAAGGGGGCTCAACTGAGCTGAGTTAAAAATACCACTGATACAACTAAGAGGCAAAAAAAACCCCCAGCCAACCCAGAGTTTAAAGCAGACAGATCTGGGTCGACAGTCTGAGTTACCCAGGAGCTGCTGCTGTCCAAAAGCCAAGCACATGTCACAACAGCCAGATGAGGGATGGACAGCAACACCTGCTGTGTCAGCCCAACCTGACTGTGAAGGTGTGAAAGCTGTGCAAATACAACATGTAGGCTCCAAGCTGCAGCACACAAACCCTGCAGCTCCCAGGGCACAGCCTGAACTCCACTCTCTGAAGGGGATTATTGCCCAGGTGCTGTAGGTCCTGGCACAATCCCTTCCTCTGGCACCCACAGAAAGAAGACACAGCACCCCTCAGCCTCTACCCACCCCCAGGCTCTGAATTCCATGACATGACACAGGTAACAGCACTGACTCCAAGGATGACAGAAGTGGAAAGCACAGGAGAAAAAAATGAATAAAGCAGTCATGCTATAAAGCAAAAACCATCAGTGCCAAACCCTGCCTGAGAACTTGCTAATATCAGAGACCAAACCCTCAGTGTACTCGAGACCTTTCCATCTTTTTCCAAGTAGGATTTCATTTCTCGCTCTTGAGGCTCAGGAAGTGCTACCAAGGATTAAATAGCAGCACTTCATTTGCAATATATGCAAAACAAATGGCTAAGTCCTGGATTATTTAGGATAAAAGGCAATAATACTTCCTTCTGTGAACCTATAATCTGTTGCCATAGAAATAGGTGCTAAAAATCCCAAATTCCCAATCTGGTGGATGCAAAAAGAAGAACAAGGGGAGAAAAAGGTTGTTTAGGCAAGAACATGAAGGTAGGGTGCTAATTTTCTAGTAATTGGGCAGGACTGAAAAAACAAAAAACAAGTTCTGCATTTGGAAAGACTCTCAAATACAGATTTAACTACTTTGGAGCTATATTTACCTTGACTGAATTCAGGCACAGCACGTCAGCTGTGAGTGGAATCTCTCTGTGCCTCAAGTAACTCAATCACTTCTTGTTGCTCAGGTTTTAGTTTGCAGGGAGGTTCTCTGTCCAGTGAAGCTGGTTCAGATTAATACAGTGGTAGATTATAAACTCCTCAGGGATGATTTCCCTTTCAATTTGCAAGGGATTGAGCACATGGTAAAGGCTTGGTTTTGTGTTGGCAGTCTCATGCCAGGATCTGACTTTAGGAGCAGTGTGTGCTTTAGCTCACTGCCCTAGCTGCTGCCTGAATTTTAAGGTCATGCTGAAGTCCATGCTTCTAATGGATTGCCAGAACAACAGTCTACCTTAATAAGTGCTGGTAATAATAAACTGGATTTGTAAATATTTTTATTTACATCTTTTCCCCCCCCCTCTTTACTACTAAGTCAGAAGATGAAGATGTTTACTTTTCTGTAGCCTTGAAAGAACCCACTGGTGGATGTGCAGCTCTTTGCTGGGTTACCAAGGATTAGAGGAAAAACCCAACTCTCCATTAAAAGTATTTAAAGCAGCAGTCTTCATTCTGGCACAGCTGGATTACAAAGCAATTATTCCAATGGTTATGCCAGCAAATCTGAACAAAAAGCACACGGGGAAGAGGAGCTGGTTTGCACAGGTCAGTTTTGATCAAAACACATCGGTGGCACAGCTGCCAAACTCCAGGTTGTGCCCATGCCCATCACCTGTCAGTAAAGGGGTCTGTCAGGGCAGACCCAAGGCTAAACCCCATTTCCCAATGCAAGAAAAACACATCACAGCTGCCCAGGTTCCAGCAGGTGAGCTGTAACATAGATGCATTTGCTCAGAACTAGCAGCTACAGACAAGATTTAGCCACAAGAGCAGATTTCTAGTAGAGTGATGTAAGTTAGAATGCAGCCTGTCCTCTCAAGCAGGAGAAAGGTGCGCAGTGGACTCAGGCAGGGGCACACACCCAGTGATAACCACCCCAGGCTCTGTTTGTATCTGGACATGAAATCTTTTCTCTCCTTGATAAACAACAAGCAAAGGCAGCACCATATCTATGTCTCATACCACCTCTGTGCCCCTTACTAAGCTGTCCTCCTTGATGCCTATGGAAGATTCATTTATAACTAAGGCAGAATAAGAAATTTGGAAGTATCAGGATAGTACTGAGAAACACAAACACGTAGCCTCAAAGAATTATCAAGGTCACCTGTCTACCGGCAGTCTTCAAGGACTTGGGAAGAAATGCTTTCCATTCCAGAGACCTTTTGATGAACTTGAGCAAAACAAATCCAATCTCCTCCCTCAAAAGGCATGCTAGCCTCAACTGGGTCAATGAAATCTTGCCTGCTTCACTGGGATTGCTTTAGGCCACTTGGGTTTCTTGGCTACCCTAAATATGTCATAGAAATGCCAAGTNTGTGAACCTATAATCTGTTGCCATAGAAATAGGTGCTAAAAATCCCAAATTCCCAATCTGGTGGATGCAAAAAGAAGAACAAGGGGAGAAAAAGGTTGTTTAGGCAAGAACATGAAGGTAGGGTGCTAATTTTCTAGTAATTGGGCAGGACTGAAAAAACAAAAAACAAGTTCTGCATTTGGAAAGACTCTCAAATACAGATTTAACTACTTTGGAGCTATATTTACCTTGACTGAATTCAGGCACAGCACGTCAGCTGTGAGTGGAATCTCTCTGTGCCTCAAGTAACTCAATCACTTCTTGTTGCTCAGGTTTTAGTTTGCAGGGAGGTTCTCTGTCCAGTGAAGCTGGTTCAGATTAATACAGTGGTAGATTATAAACTCCTCAGGGATGATTTCCCTTTCAATTTGCAAGGGATTGAGCACATGGTAAAGGCTTGGTTTTGTGTTGGCAGTCTCATGCCAGGATCTGACTTTAGGAGCAGTGTGTGCTTTAGCTCACTGCCCTAGCTGCTGCCTGAATTTTAAGGTCATGCTGAAGTCCATGCTTCTAATGGATTGCCAGAACAACAGTCTACCTTAATAAGTGCTGGTAATAATAAACTGGATTTGTAAATATTTTTATTTACATCTTTTCCCCCCCCCTCTTTACTACTAAGTCAGAAGATGAAGATGTTTACTTTTCTGTAGCCTTGAAAGAACCCACTGGTGGATGTGCAGCTCTTTGCTGNCGGGGAGGGCATCGCTTCTCCTAAATTTAGCCGCGGCGCTTTGTGTGTGACAACAGGGACAGGCCGCGGGGAAGGGTGGCCGCCGCAGCGCGGCCCTGCACGGAATGNTAAAAGTATTTAAAGCAGCAGTCTTCATTCTGGCACAGCTGGATTACAAAGCAATTATTCCAATGGTTATGCCAGCAAATCTGAACAAAAAGCACACGGGGAAGAGGAGCTGGTTTGCACAGGTCAGTTTTGATCAAAACACATCGGTGGCACAGCTGCCAAACTCCAGGTTGTGCCCATGCCCATCACCTGTCAGTAAAGGGGTCTGTCAGGGCAGACCCAAGGCTAAACCCCATTTCCCAATGCAAGAAAAACACATCACAGCTGCCCAGGTTCCAGCAGGTGAGCTGTAACATAGATGCATTTGCTCAGAACTAGCAGCTACAGACAAGATTTAGCCACAAGAGCAGATTTCTAGTAGAGTGATGTAAGTTAGAATGCAGCCTGTCCTCTCAAGCAGGAGAAAGGTGCGCAGTGGACTCAGGCAGGGGCACACACCCAGTGATAACCACCCCAGGCTCTGTTTGTATCTGGACATGAAATCTTTTCTCTCCTTGATAAACAACAAGCAAAGGCAGCACCATATCTATGTCTCATACCACCTCTGTGCCCCTTACTAAGCTGTCCTCCTTGATGCCTATGGAAGATTCATTTATAACTAAGGCAGAATAAGAAATTTGGAAGTATCAGGATAGTACTGAGAAACACAAACACGTAGCCTCAAAGAATTATCAAGGTCACCTGTCTACCGGCAGTCTTCAAGGACTTGGGAAGAAATGCTTTCCATTCCAGAGACCTTTTGATGAACTTGAGCAAAACAAATCCAATCTCCTCCCTCAAAAGGCATGCTAGCCTCAACTGGGTCAATGAAATCTTGCCTGCTTCACTGGGATTGCTTTAGGCCACTTGGGTTTCTTGGCTACCCTAAATATGTCATAGAAATGCCAAGTCTTGTATATGGACTAATGTCCCATTGATCATTGATACAGTTAAATAAACAGCAAATGCTTTAGAGCAAACCTCAGGCATCATATTGAGGATGCAGGAATATGCTTCTCTTGCAAACCATAAACTTGAAGTGAACCTTAACATAGGGAGCCCTTGGGACTGGCTTGCCTCCAACAGAAGCACTTAATAGATGAGCAGACTGCAAGGTCTATTGCTGCTACAGAGACTAAAATGCCTTATATTCCACACATCCCTACACTCCTTTCATGCTATGCTAGATTAGAATCTGTCAAATTAAGCTTTTCTCCTTCCAGGAGATCTGAATCACGACATCTCTCCTGATGCTTTTCAAGCCCGGTTTTCAATTGCTCTGGATTTGTTCTAAGGTCAGGAACGTTCTGTGCGATTCAGAAACACGTAACCAAAGAATTCTGGTCCCTAATCAACAATTTTGACTTGTACAGAATCTCCCCAAGTTCTAGCACTGTGCTAACTAACAGCGTTGCTGTTTTACAAACCCGTTCCGCAGCAATCCATCCTTCGCCAGGAGCAGGATCTTCCCTTCGGCTGCCCCAAAGAGCCCAGGACAGGAGCGGGGGAGCCCCGGGGCCGCGTCCCCCGGCGCTGTCCCCGCTCCCTCCGCAGCACCAGGATGCTCAGCCCGGCACACAAAGCCGTTCCCGGCCGCACGCCGGAACGCACCCAGCCCTTCTCCCTCACCTTCCTGCCTGAGCGCTCTGCGGCCCGGCCCCGCTCGCCCTCCCCGGGCCCTGCCGGGGCTCTCCGGGAGCGGCTCCCGCAGCGGCCGGGCGGGCCCGGGCCCCGCGTGGCGCCTTCCCGCCGCCATGGCCCTGCCTCCCTCCTCCCCTCCTCCTCC
>VXAX01001003.1:363870-427162 GCA_013399835.1 Leptocoma aspasia | reverse complement strand
CCTGAGCTGGAAGGGACAAAGGGACACAGGGACACAGCCCAGCCCCGGCCCTGCAGAGAATATCCTGAGCTGGAAGGGACACAGGGACACAGCCCAGCCCCGGCCCTGCACGGAATAGCCTGAGCTGGAAGGGACAAGGGACACAGGGACACAGCCCAGCTCCTGTCCCTGCACAGACACCCCAAAATCCCAGCCTGTGCCTCCCTGGAGCGCTGTCCAAAGGCTCCCGGGGCTCCGGCAGCCGTGCCCGTTCCCCGGGGAGCCCTCTGGGGAAGAGCCTGATAGCCACCGAAGCCTCCCCTGGCACAAATCCATGCCCTTGCCTCGGTCTGTGGCTGCCCACAGCGGGCAGGGATCAGTGTCTGCCCCTCTTCCTTCCCTCAGGAGGATGCTGCGGGCTGGGATGTGCCCCTCGGTCCGTCAGGCTGCACACACAGGGGGAAAAGGCTCCAAACCCCTCAGATGGACTGGAAAGAAGGGTCTGTAACCAGGCAGAGAACTGGCACTCGCTCAGGAGCTGTCCCCTCGAAAGGAAAGAAACCCCATTTATGCTGACCCCTCAGCACACACAGCTGGCATCTGCTGTTCCCACAGAACTGCAAACAGTTGGTAGTCTGACAACCTTACACATGAAACGAAGAGGTTAATATCTCTCCAAAATATGAGACTGACCCAGCCTCAAATCTCAAATCGTGTAGCTGTTTTTGTGATTAAAACAAAAGGAAAACTTCTCAGCACAATAAAATTGCTTAAAATTCAGGAGTTCCAAGTTATGCCAGCATCATGGTTTTTAAAAGGCATAAATGGAAAAGCTCTTCGTGGACAAATATTTGTGCTGGGAGCAAGCTGTACTTTTAAGCTTAACTATGGTTGGGCTCTTCACTGTTCCATTTCCACCTGTAGAGATTTAACCATGGAAATTAATTCTGCAGAGTAACAGTGAATATTTCATCTTAACGAATTTAAAAGGCACCTAATTTTTCCATCGCCCCTCCATTGTTTAGTGCAATTACTTAGGGATTGTGTTATGAGAGCAAATGATAGGAAGAACAGCCCACCCAGTCATTTGGCACAGCAAGACCTCCTGTGTCTCCTCCAGAGCTTGTGCTTTTTAATTTTTCCTACACAAGTCCCTCCCTTCCTATCAGCTCTACCTGTACTATCAGTCCAAGCAGAGGTGCATTGTTTAAAATTTAATTTCCTCCTTAAAGGAGCTAATGAGGAAACTTGTGCAAGGGGCACAACCACAGTACAAGAATGGAACACAATTCCCAGCAAATGCAGGCATTTTGAGGGCAAGATATTTTGATATTTCTCAAGGCAACCACAGATATCTAAAGGGAGGCAGTAAGTCTTACAGTGTAAGGACTTGAGAAATCCTCAAGTGGCTTGGAAATACTTCCAAAACCAAATTAACCAACATGAGTAGCTCATAATATTGCAGCAACAGGATGTGTGTAATTTCCATTTAACTGTTAATTTATGAATGGAAACGGGTGCAGTCCTGTTAAAGCAGGTAAAGTTAAAGCAATCTTTGTGATCACTTCAGATAGCAGTAGTTTCATCACCTTACTGATAATTAAGCTATAAAGGGTCTAGTAATAAAGCCTTTACCTACCTTCCATGAAAATGACTTTCTGTAGAAGCTGGAGAACAGGAAAGAACAGTGAAAAATTCCTTTAGCTTGACTTTGACAAGCAGAGAAAGGTTGTTGGTTATTTTTAAATTCAGGTATCGTTTTGGAAAAAGCTACTTCAAATTCTTCCCTCTGGTAATAGGCTTATTCCATACTCAGTGACATCAATGGGATTGCTCACAGAGCATCACCTAAAAATGGTAACTCTTTACAGGGTTTAAGGAATCAAGGGCTAGTGAATTTTAAAAATTCTATTAGAGAGAGAAAGGAAAAAGGATTTAATTATACTAATTCAGAAACTCTATTATCTCCCAATATAGCTTATTAACCCCTTATCAAATTAAGACTAATTCTGTCAGGATTGGTAGCAAAGCTTAAAGGACAAAACCAAAAATCCTGCAGAATTCCTGATTTCCCATCAGATTTCGGCAAAACAAAAATTTGCTCACTCTCTCTTGCTTTCTCTCTTGCCAAGTCCCAGACTTCTCAAAAGGGTTGGAGTTCCCTCCCCTCATTCTCAAAAGACATCAGCAGTCTACACATTTGACTAACATCTTAGAAGTGAGCTAGTGCACTGGAAGTATAGAGGAATGCTAATTTAGGGAAGAAAAATCTCAGAAAATGTTTCAGAGTAGCAGCACAAGTGTCCTAGTTCTCAAAAATAGAAACACTTTGACAGTTTTGCCTCCTATAAAGAGCCTGAAGCTTTTGCAGCTCATCATCTCCATAAAAACAGCCATGTCAATTTTTACTCAACTGTTTCCTAGTTTAGCTTAGGGAGAATGTGATAAGTTATTTCCAGGAAGACATAATAGAAATCAGTTGTTTTTTGCAGTTTTGCCTCATAATGAGGCACACACACATTCTACTCTCTTTGCACAGGCTCCTACATCACACTGATGTCAGACGTGACCTCAGGTACCAGTCACCAGCTGGGGAGGTTTGAATCCAGTATCAGCCCATCCCATTTCTGCAACCAAACCCCAGCTGCAAACTCCCCTCTGCTGTGGGCAGTCCCTGGGGGCAGAGCTGGCCACAAACCCTTGTTTGTGCTCCAGGACTCAGCACCTGCTCAGACCATGAGGAGCTCCTTGGTGTCACTGCAGGAAGGCCAAAGCTGGGCTCCTGCTGCAGGGCTTGTCTCAGCTGTGGGCAGAAGGGCAGAGTGTGGCCAAAGCAAAACACCAGCCTACCTGTGAGTTCTAAAATACATTATCCTGCACTATCAGCAGTAATTCATATGCCACACTGAATTCAGTCACAAGGTGCTGCTGCAATACAAGTGGGGTGAAGACTACTAAAATGAAAGCATATTCCAATGTTTTTGAAAGAGCTAATCTCGAGTGTGCAGGATATTTGATTTAGAAGTGAAAGGTAAGAATTGTATCATGAGAACTGTTGAAAATCTTTCTCTTGTGGAGGTTCCACAGGGCAGCCAGGCCAGTCAGACTGTCCTTATGCTCTCAGGCCTGCACCAAAGCAAGGTCTAAAAGCCACGACAGATCTGTGCATACCCAGTACCATAACCATGCATCCCAAATGCACAGGGGACACAGAACTGTCATTACATTCTTAACAAAAGCCTCCCACCATCATACTGCCAGTGCAAGTGGCTTTTCTAAGAGATGCTGGTGTGCACAGTTCATACCATCAAAACAGAGAAACCAGTTTGCCCTACTGGAACCCTCCAGGTTGTTCACACAGCAGTGAACCATGCACCCTGAAAGAAACAGAACTGCTCTCAAACTTATTTGGGCACTTAGGCTATTACAGTGCTCAAAATCAGTATGACCCAGTTGTAAGAAGAGAGTTTCAAATGTCCAAGCCAGTTCTCCTGTTTTAATACAGTTTTAATGAACATCAGTCCAAGAGATCACTTGATAGTATGAGGTACATTCCTTGACCACATCTGGCTGTGCTTAAGGAAAAGGACAAACATATAATTAAATTAAATACTGTAATTTAATTTAGTAGCAGTTTAATTATCAAGTTAAAAAAAATTATAATTAACTATTAACATTAATGACTTGAGACCTTTTAGAAAGCATGAGTCCAAGAGGAAATATCCACAGATGGTCACAGATTTGTAGTGTTTCCACCAGCACTGCCACCTGCAACAGTCTCTGAAAGGACTATTTGTTCAGTGAAGAAGTTGGTCTGCAGTCTGTAACAGGAACCTTGGCTCTGCTACTTTGCGTGGTCTTCTAAGAGATACACAATTAGCTCGTAGGTGGACAGGACAATGGCTGTGTTTGGTATCTGCCTGATGAGCTGGGCAAAGAGTCCTCTGTAGAAGGCCAGGTAGCCCTCCTCCCGAGCCACCAGCCGGGCTGTCTGGATGAAAGTCTGGTACTTGGTGCCTTCCTCTCTGAGCCGTGTCCGGATGACCTCTGCACAACAGGGAACCAGAGTCACCAAGGAGAAACCTGCCAGGACCAGGGAATTCCTGTGTGGAAACCCCAGGGACATGGAAACCTTCTGTACCAGCTGCCAGCCAGTCCACCCAGCCACAGAACCCTGGACACTAACTCTTCCTCTTGCCTGAAGGGCAAAGAGGAGTTCTCTTTCATGTGGAATAAATGCATGATTGGCTCACTGAAGCTAATACAGACCTAAATGCTTTACTGATGCTCACATAATCAATATTGCTCCTTCTACACAACCATGTCATTCACATCTATCCAAAAAGACTAACACTGTTCAGTCCCCAAGTGCTTCCCACAACCTGATCCCAGAACCCCAGAAAACCCAGCTGAGGCTACTAGTGAGAACAGAGCCATTAGGCAATGAGGTTTTTGGTGGTTTTTGAGTTGTTTTTGAATTACAAATCACCAATCACATGTCTAACCAGGAATAGTGGGACCAGTACTGAAGATGGCAGTGCAGCAGCCAAAGGAACCTGCATTTGGCCCTTGGAACAACTAAGAGTTGCACAGCCCTAGACCCAGCATTTGTCCTGGATTCCAGGCAACAGCTGCTGTACTGCACTCATGAATGGAAGGGGTCACATACCATGAGGATAAGCAATGCAGGAGGCACAGCCCTTGGAAACAGCAGCAGCAACCATCAGTCCCAAGAAGCTTGTCGAGGTCCTGTCGGTCCCGTTAGAAGAAAGGGGCAGCTGGACTTCCTTTAAGTGCTTTTTTAAACTTTCATAAATAGCAAAGCAGATAATGGTCTCAGAAATCCCTGCATAGGAGGCAGTCAGGCCCCTATAGAAACCACGGATACCTTCTGTCTGGTAAACATATCTAGCACACTGCAAAGCATTCGTTGGTTTGGAGCCCCTCACTCTGAAAAACAAGCAGAACAGAACATATCATGAGCCAAGAAAAACAATTAATATTAAAAAAAACCCCTTATGGCTCTCAATACTTTTATAAGTACAGAAATGTTTCTCTGGAAAGCTGCACAGAGCAGGACTATGATGCTAAGAGTGCACACTTGGCTTTGCTACTTCACTAATATATACTAATAATTCCTTCAGCTCAAGTTCAATCTAGTCTGTCACAGTTCACACCAAGGCCTTAAAAGACAACAAGCACTGAAGAGACACTGTTTTGTGTCAAACTGGTGATTCCATTTAATGCCATCTTCAGCAGGCCAAGAGACAGAAGTCTGCTGTATGAGAAATGATCCTTCATTTTAAGAGGCAGCACTCAATTCAAAGGTGCCACCCTGCAAAGTGCTGGAATTAAGTCTTACAAATTATTTATAAAGTTGTCGTGCTTTATAAGATCCTTTTTATCTGACCTAGCATGTCCTTGCAGGAAGGAATTTCCATTCTAAGCAGTCATGTT
The DNA here is from genome assembly GCA_013399835.1 of Leptocoma aspasia. Lineage (NCBI taxonomy): Eukaryota > Metazoa > Chordata > Aves > Passeriformes > Nectariniidae > Leptocoma > Leptocoma aspasia. The sequence continues at coordinate 421,726 of VXAX01001003.1, read as the reverse complement.
ATTAGCAGAGTCCCTTATTGCTTTGATATCCACCAGTAACTGTGAAGCATTCAACTAAAAGAAATTGCTGTCAAATTCTCTCTGTCTTCTGGATGTGTGGTTAACAGTGACAGAGTGCTGAAGGAGGCAAAAGAACATTAAACCACTGCAGCAGGTCCTTACTGTCTGTAGGAAGTTTTATGAAATAAACTGCTGTGTCTTCAGCACACTGTGAAGGCAGCACCCTTTCTGTTACAGGTGCCTGAGCACCCCACCTGTCTGACCTGGGATCAGTGACCTTGGCTGGCTGCAGCAACACACACCTGTCTGAGCTGGGGCAGGTACAGGTGATGCTGCCAAAAGGGACACAGCCTCCCACATGAGCTCTCATGGCCCTTCCACAGCTTCTGTCACTGTATCAAAACCTTCAGTCCTCAATAAATTTATCCTCATCATCAAACCCAGAACTACAGAGGATTCTCTAAGCAGCAGAGAGAAAAATAATGCTATGCTAAACTAAAGATTTACAGTGAAACCAGAAGCTGAACCTAACCCAGAACTGAAGGCAACTCCCACATCCATCTCCTCTGTGCATCAAACTGAAGAAAGACACAGAACATGAAGCTTTAGCCTGACCACACAGAAACATGGCTTGAAAGGTGGAACTGAGAGTCAGGGAGAAACTGGGCAAGATCTATCAAAGTACAAAGAGCCATGAGTAAAGCCACAATGGTTCAGTTTTCCAGAGGCTCCTGTAGCCACCCATTACCCCCCCAGTTCCTTACTTCCTCTCCAGCTGCATTCTCGTTTTCACCATCCAGATGGGGTTCATCAGGGAATTTGTGACAAAGGCTGAAAAAACAAGACCACAAATGCAGCTGAATCCATTGCCATGAACCTTACACCTTGTGCAGTGAGACACTTCTGTCACCAGCTCTAGCCAGAGGTGTCAAAAGCCACACAGGTGCACAGCTTCCAATTTCATGTTAAATTTCAGGAGGCATCAACCCATGGATTCTTCCTTTTTGCACCTATTTTAATATGTGTGTCATGCTCCTAAAGGCTGCTGCAGACAAGATCCCTTCCTTGCTGACTGGATTTGGAATTCCAACTCAAAGGAAACCCAAAGGGACACAAACCTGAACTGGACTCGTGGTCCCCAGGGCTGTAGGTGGTGCCATTGAGCTGCTCATTAACAGAACCCACCCCTAATTAAGGGCTTATTTTTAGTGACTACTCTGGTGGCTGATGATTGAACTAGGGGAACTCTTCTGCAGTATTTTTCCTACAAGAATAAACTATTTTTCCCAGCCTGATAGGAAAAATACAACATCCTGAAACAATCTGGCAAAAGCAGTATCAGAAGTTTAATGGTTTTTACTAATATTTTTTCCTTGCATTAAGAGACATGACCAGAGCATTGCAGTTGGAAAAAACTTCCTAAATTAGTAAACAACAATCTAGAAATATTTCCATGCTGAACAGAGAAACAGTTCCTCTGTAGACAAGGCCAGCTGGGAGCTAGCAAACTCTTGGTTTTTGGCATATACCACCTCAGAGTAAGTGCACATTTTCAGCACCTGCCACACACTGGCCTCTCTTCTTGGATTACAAACACTTACCTGCAGAACCTGCAGAACAGATGTGCACAATGTTGCTGTTGGGCACAAACATGCTGTTAAACTGCTCTTTGGCTTTGGAGTAGCATGCAAAATAGACAGCTCTGTGGGGAAAAGAAGAAGAAAAACAATGTAAAACAGACAATGTCAAACTAGACAATTACTGTTCTTTGCCCAGCCCCCTGAAAAACAGAACTCTCTCTGAATAAACCTCCACATGACTACTTCCATCTGCATGGACACAGGGGTTTTTGTTTTCTTTCTTCCCTTGCACTACAGTGCCACAGTTTGACCTGATACCCACAGGGCAGGGATATTTTGCTGTGGGGTGTTGCAGAGAGCATGAGTGGGCTGCATGGAAAAGCAGAGTCCTGGATTCAGAGCCCTGCTCAAAGGTTACCTGTACAGAAACAGGATTCCCTGCTTCTGTGTGGGGGCACATCCCACCTACTGGGCAAGAGGCCAGAGAGGGAGTTCACCCCTCTTCAGGTCCCTTTCTAACTGGAAAACTGCTTCTAACTGGTTCAGTTTCAGGCAGAGAACATGTGCCTATATCCAAACTGCTAATGAGTTTTATAATTTCCTAGACAGAGAGATCTTCAGCCCTGCCAAGAATGGGACAGTCACAGGGAGAGACCTCTGAGGTGCTGTAAGCCTTCCAAATGCAAGCAAACTTTGTTGCTGCTGGAAGAGGGACACCCCCTTTTGGGGTTGTGTGGCAGCAGTGAGACTCCTTCCCCCTCAGCTGCACTTTTTCATTTGAGAAGATTTTAGGCAAGCAAGGCCCAGAGAACAACTCCTCTCCCCTGGCATGCAGCTCCCACTCACTGCTATGTGCTCAAGGGAAGCAGGACATTAGAATAATGCAATTATTAACCTACAGACTTTTCTGCACTGCTTTCTCTTCCTTTTCAAGCACAGAAGTGGCTCTTGCAATGACTTGGAACTTAAGTATACTTGGCATTTAAGTGCCTTATTTACTCTGCACCTTCCAGTGTTATACAAGTATAAACCAGATTTTTATCATTATTTCTTGGTGTGTACACTGAGCAGAATGCAGACACAAATCTCAGTTTACAGATGGGATAACTTCATGGCCTATTATTTTGAATCACAAATGCACTGTAACATTTGTGTTGGCACCTTAAACATGGCTTTTAGCAATAGTTTAACTATTTACCTTGATGGTGCAACTCCAACCAAGTTTGGACCCAGACCTCGGAAAAGTGACCTTGGTCCTTCTTTTTCCAGAATTGACCTTAAAATAAAAAACAAACAGGGAGGGAGAAGATAGTATTTGAGTTAAAAGTTAGTTGCTTGTTCTGTCGGGCAGAGAGCCCAAAGAACTACACAAAAGCACAGAGTATGACTTGTGAAGCTGTTAGATTTTAATCTACATGATATACTTCAAAATAAGTGGAATTATACACTGAGTAAAAACCACTGTACCATAAAACTCAGTGCTCTACAGGCAAATGGGTGTCAAATGGCACGAGGCTATAATTTTCATTCTTTGAAAGCTGTCAGGAATTGAATTGAAGTTTCATGGAGAAGCCAGTGGTAGCTGACTCTGATGAACAAAGAATGTTTTTAGTGTTCTCTGTATCTAAGCAATTCAGAAGTTTGCTTCCCATACAGAGACATGGAAAAAGAGTTCCTTTTTCCTTTCACAGTTACCTGGGGATGTGCTTTTTCCCCTAAGAAAGCTGAAAGTGCAACCACACTGCAGACAATGTGAGTGCACAGTCTGCCAGGCAGCAGCTCCCTTAACTGAGCCCAGCTTGGGAAAGCCAGGCAAGGAATTTGGGATGGCTCCAGGCTGGGTGGGAAGTTCACTGCTCCCACTGGAACTGCCAGGCTCTCACAGCTTGCTCTCTAGGTCATTGCCACTGCTGAGAGTGCTCCCCATAGATCTCAGCCCGACCTCATTAGGCAGGAGGAGCTTCTGAAACGCTTTTGTTTTCTGCAGCAGAGCTGAACTTTCTGTATAAACTGCAGGGCTGAGTGTTTCCAAGGAGACAGATCCACCAACTACTTGTTCTTTGTCACTTAACAGTCACGACTGCAGCTTCCAGCTGGGCTAACTCATCAGAATCTTAAATGGATTAGACAAAACCAGCCTGTCCTTCTGGAGTGCCTTCTATCAGCAGCAGGCTTAACCTGCCCTCGGAGTACCTGTTTTATTTCTATTTACAGCAGTTAAGGCCTTTCATACTTAACACCTTTAACTCTTACAAAGCAATTTTACTGGTAGGGCTCTAATGGCTCCTTCCTCAGCCATACAATTTTCCCAAACCATGAGGTGCGAGTCATGTCCAGTTTGGCAATGATCAGGACTGGGACAGGGATGAAAGAGTAAAAGCAAGGGACCGAGCTTCACTTCTTTCTTCTGACATTTGTATTTTCTCATACATAATCACGTAGGTCATAATCAATGGCACTATCTGCTCCTCACAGATGCTGCCTGCAAGGGAATGACAGCAGAAATACTTTGTTCTCACTTCTCAAGAGTCTAAAGTAATCAGGTTGAAAACTTGGCAATACACACAGCTAAGCAATTCCTGAAGTGAAATGAAATCAAGATCCCAGTCACCAAACTTAATGAGCTTAATAAATATATTGAAAGGCTGACCCATTCTAAACCACTCTCCCTAAAAATAAAAAGACAACCCCAGAAAAAGATGGGCCCAGAGGATGAATTAGGATCTTTCTGCCTGAAAAGTTTTCACTTTCTTTAGTTACAGCTGCCTAAAGTCCAGTGCTGCAAGGTGAAAAGATAGCAAAGGAAAGGGCATTAAAATCAAAGCAACTGGCACTGCCTTATGCATTCAGTCACGATTTGCTCTAGACTCACCTCTGAGTAGACAAAGAAATGTTTGGCAGGGGAAAGCAGGCTGTTTACAATACAGAAACTCAAGTCTCACAATGACTCCAGCCAGAGAGCTCTGCAGAGAATTTGAATTAGCACTCCAGTGTTATATAACTGTGCAGCTTCTCCCCAGGCAGTCTGCCAGGCGTGATGGCCTTACATAAAATCATTCAGCTCGCACTGCTGGTTGGTATTTTCCTTGGCACTGCTGCCCCCTGATCCCAGCAGGACCTCTGCATCACCCTGGGATGCCCAAGCAGCCAAACAAACTCAGTCCTTCTGCAGGAGCTCTGACCACAAGTCGATGGTGCTTTGGTATTAAAATACAGTAGCTGAGATTGCCATAGCTGCTGGTAGAACTACTGAGCAGCTGTTAGATAATTTCACATTTCCTCTTCTTTATGAACACACACCTGAAAGGGAGCAGCTAGAGCATCCAACACAGCAGTCTGAACCACTCAAGGCTTTTAACAGAGGCTAAGTACAGACAGGACTGATGCTTAACAATAATCAGCAAAGACAACCCCTAACAGCAGAGGAGAGCCCAGTGAGCCAGTGACACTGAGAAGATAAAAACCCCCAGGACCCCCCCACAGCATGATATTTGAGTGAAGAGGAACTGGGATCAATGTGTCCAGGAGTGGTGAATGAGAGGAGAGCAGCACTCACTTGAGAACGCTGAAGAGCCCGGGGGACACAGACGTTGGCCTGACCACTCCTTCCCCACTGAGGGTCCCCAGCTGCACCTGGGGGTAGTAGACAGTCCTGAAGGCCAGTTTTGAAGATTGAAGCCTCGTCTTTATCACCTCTAAGGGACACGTGAAGATGGCTCCAACTGTTCCTCCACACCTGCAAAGCACAATTCACACACAAGACAGAATGTGACGAACGTTGCTGCACAGCTGTGCAGAACCACAGCACAGAAACCCAGCCTGAAGGCTCATCTCCAGGTATTATTCCACACTGGACAAGTCTTTAGGGACATGAGGCAGGGCAGGCTGCTCCCATGCCCTGGGGGAGGGGTGAGACTGGTAAACACAAAGGTGATACCAACACCAACAAAAAATAATCCCTGACTGACCATGGGGTCACGGGACCAGGGACTGGTCCCATGTCCTGCCACGACTGGGGAGTTCTGCTGTGAAAACTTCCATGGCACCCATGCTTCAGAGGCTGTTGTCCTAAAACACACACAGCCTTGGATGGATTTTTCTTATGGGAAGCAGGAAGCTGCCAGATGAGAACGAGCCACTGGGGATTAGGACGCTACAGAATGAAAAAAATAATATAATTCTTCACCATTTCAGTACTTATGATTAAAGAACTGTCTTCAGAAGTAGCAAATATCAAAACTACACTAAGCTAGGCACTCTTAAAAACAATGGATATCAACTTTTTTAGGGGGGAAGGAGGGAAGGAAGCAGCAAGGATGAGAAGGAGGGTTGGCAAACAGAATAACAGGGCAGAAAGGCTCCTAAAGAACAGACCTCCCATACTCTGGTAACAGAAGGACAAAATTGAAATATTATACACACATGACCCTATAATAGGCATATATTAATCTTAATACAGTCAGACCGAGCCTCAAAAAAAGCACATTGGGCCAAGAATATAAAGTGTATGAGTCCTAATTTTCATTTTTATCAGTGATCTGGAAAGTGACTGGTCAAAGTACTTCTCTCTCTGCTGCTGTTCCTCTTAGGTAATTGAATGTTCCTTCTGGCAAACTTCATGATTGAACATAATGCTGAGGTTGGCTAAAAGGTACTATTTCTACATTTTATTACTCAAACACACTGGGATTTAGGAAGACTTAACTAAATATTTCGGGTTTCTTGCAAGGCCATTTACTACAGCTGAACCAACTAGGAAATATTTTCTTTGTTTGCACAAGTGTCAAAGCATGTGATTGCTTCAGAAACCTGTGTTTATGATTTTCCTTAGAAAACACCAGGGGTCAACAACTTAACTCTCTTTGATGTTCATGTGAAATTACCATTTTAGTAGTTTTCCATGAAAGGAAGATGAATTTAAAAAAATAACTGTACCCTTTTTCTTGTGTATAAAAACCCACATTGCTTGCTAAAGAACACTGCATGCACTAATTTGGGAACAGAGATCCACAGAAGGACATTAATAAAGGTATTAGTGGGTATTTTCTCAAGCCCCTTCCAGACATAACTACCTTACTAGGAAAATCTTTTTTTAAACACAAGGGAAAGGGCAATAAAAGAATGGCAAAAAGATCCAAGCCGTAGATGCACACCAGCTCATGAATGCAGTTATTTTGCCTGCTGAACCAGTATATTTTATATGAACAGAAACCATTCTCTGCCAAAGCCCCAAATCCCCACACGTGCATCAACAGCGTGGCCACCCAGGCTGTGCAACCACAGAAATCCAGGTTCTTTACCAGGCTCGAAAGAACAGCCCAGACCTCATGGCCAGGGAACACAACTTCCTCACCACAGCTTCCAGGCTCTGCAAGAGTCTGCCCAAGCAGGAGCCCAGACTGTGCTTTTCAAATGCAAATGCATCCAGCAGAGGAAACTGCTCTGTGGGGACTGGGAATAAGATGTAACAGCATTGTCCAGTTCCTCTTCCTTGCTGAAAGGGACAGAAACCTAAACTGGGGGCAACCCACACATCCACAATGACAGGCACTGTAAGGAAGAGCTTTGCCTTCATCCCTCTGAAAGCTCTAATGCTTTGAATGCTGGCTGAAGGCACTGAGCTGATCATGGAGCTCAGGACACAGCAGCTGGAGCTGTGGCATTTGGCTCTGGCACACCAGTGCTCACAGAGCTCATCAGGCCTCTGATTATTTTGTGTACTGAAGCAGGGCTTGGGGCTGAGCCCTCTGTGGGTGCACACAGCTCAGGAGGAAATGGCTTCAGCTCATCCTTCTCTCTGTTGTCAGGTGCATCTCACACTGCTGACACTTCTCTGAAATGACATTTCAAGGGGAAGAGGCCCAGCAGGAATGGCTTCTCCAGCAAAGCCTTTCCTGTTCCCACAGCTCAGACATTACCTGGAGCAGAAGGTGTTCTGAGGGTCCCCCCCACTGCTGCCTTTCCAACTGCGTCTATCCAATACAGACACACATATGTGCAATTAACTCCTGACTAATCAACACACTCCAGAGCAACTGCAAGTCTGGGGGAGCTTCATGAAGGTAATTGGATTGCCTTAATTCCCAATTCATTTATCTACCAATCCTCCACTACTGTGTGTTCAGTCTTCAGTCCCCATTTATTTCACATTAAACCAAAACGTTGACAGTAACAATTCATAAATTCAGAGCACTGAAACTTTATTTTCTATTTCTGAACTACCAGCTGCTCAGTCCAGTGACTCCTTGCCCCACAATTTTTTAGCCTCTCTAGCATATTCTCTCCCACATCTTGCCTTCCTAGCCCACTCCTTGCCTTTCAGCCTTTTAGTCTGATAATCCAGTTGATCTCTGCAGCCTTTAATATTTAAGTACTTCTGCTAATGCATATGTAATCCTCTGATACCCAGCATGACGAGTTGGTGTCTGCAACACCTCGGAGCCACGTTCCCACCACAACACCAAGATTCTTTGGTTTGCTGTTGCTATTGGAAGCCTGAAAAGGAACTAACACAAAGTAAAGGCCAACGAGTCTGCCTGAATAACCTGGTTAATAGGAAACCAACCATCTCTTTCAACAGCTGGAGAGCATTTTGCAACATTCAAGTGCATTTCATCACTCCCAGACTGAAGTGCTAAACATTCTATTCTGGCCACTAAGATTACCTAAGGCTGGCCTGCCTGCTTTGTGCAAACACAAAGACACGCATTACTTTTTAATCTGACACCACAGCCCATCCCCAGCTCCCCAGAAACCATTATAATACCAATAATGACTCTATTTCAAGTGAATAGGTTCCTTTTACTGTCTCTGCAAAAACCACTTTACACCTGAACAAAGTACTGGGATCCTTGCAGAAGGCAGGGGTACAATAAATCACTAAGGAAGACGCTGACCTCCCAGCACTAGATTAAAACACTGATGAGTTTAAAATTCTTATTTATTTTTAGTCTGAGGAGTTACACGAGGACACCAGGAGCTCTGGATGGGCACTGGTACTATCCAAACAAATATGTGTACACTCAGGTCCAGCTTCTGTCCCGGGCTGCAGGTACTGCTGATGCAAGTGGGGGAGCAGAGGGGACAGAGGACGCAGTGCAGAGTATTCTGCCAGCAGAAGGGCAGTGTCTCTGAAAAACTTAAGATTTGTTTGGTTTAATATTATATTAAATAAACCTATTGCTCCAGGGGCATGTCAGAGGAAACAGAAGTATCCTGTTAAGCAACAGAAAAACCAATGGTCTACTATCAGACAGATTTGAACTAACAAACAGGTTTCGCGTTGGCTTCCCAACTACTGTCAGCTGACAAGCACTAAGGAATACTCTTACTCAGATAATTTAATCTGTTGAAACTAAAAAAAAATATTTCCGACGAGGCCAAAAGTGCACTTAATCTGCACAACGGATGACTAAAACTTAATTTATGCCATAAAGTTATCTTCCTAGACTACTATTAAAACAACTGTAATAGATTGCTTTTCGAAGGCTTTCTGGTTGGCGGTTTGTGAGTCAGGGCTCTCACTTTCAGCTTTTAACACAACAAACCCAACAATTTACACGTCCTTGAAGCAAGAACTGGACAGAGGCGGCCTGCCATGCCAGGTCATTCACCCACAAGCACCAGCACCGTCTCGAACCCTGTTTGCCCACTCCTCTCCCCTTTCTGGAGCTCCTGCATCTCCGTGTGACCCCAGGGATGCGGCAGCCGCAGCCCCGCTGTCACCCCGCCGTCACCCCGCTGTCACCCCGCAGGGATGGCTGAGCAAACCTCACCTTGCTCACACAGCCCAGCCCCGCTGTGGGGATCCGGGCTGGCATCCCCCGGGGCTGGCATCCCCGGGCTGGCATCCCCCGGCCCGGCCCGCACCTACAGCGGGAACTGACCGGCTGGGCCCGGGGTTTGTCACCCACACATGCCGCGACAGCGCGACCGCGACCTCGCGCGGCTCCGGGAGCGCCCCGTGCCCGGGGTTTGGGAGCGGGGACGGGAAAGCCCCGCTCGGGCACAGCGGGGGCACAGCGGGTCCATCCCGGGGGCACAGCGGGGCCCGGGTCAATCCCCGGGGGCACAGCGGGGCCCGGGTCAATCCCCGGGGGCACAGCGGGGCCCGGGTCCATCCCCGGGGCACACCGGATCCCGGCCCGGGTCAATCCCCGGGGCACACCGGATCCCGGCCCGGGTCCATCCCGGGGGCACAGCGGATCCCGGCCCGGGTCCATCCCGGGGGCACAGCGGGGCCCGGCCCGGGTCAATCCCCGGGGCACACCGGATCCCGGCCCGGCCTGCCCGGGCACCCCGCACTCACCCCCCGGCGAAGAGGTGCAGCAGGGTGTTCTCCTGCGGGCCGCCCGCCATGGCGGTGAGGATGAGGAGGGTGAGGAAGATGAGGATGAGGAGGGTGAGGGTGAGGATGAGGAGGGTGGTGCCGGTGCCGGTGTCACCGACGGGCCGCGCGCCGAACGGGCCGCGCGCGCGTGACACCGCCCGGGGGGGGCGTGGCCGGCGGCCGCGCGTGACGTCACGTCAGAGAGCCCGCCCCTGATGACGTCACGGGACACCCGAAATTCGGTGGGAGGGTTTTGTTCCGGCCCGGTGATTTATTTACAAACCCGTGGGATTTATTTACAAACCCGTGGGATTTATTTACACCTCTCTGGGATTTATGTGCACCTCTGTGGGACAGCTGCCGTCCGTGTGCGTGCGGTGGGTAACTACACAGCCGGGATGTTTACGAATATTCTTCAATTTTAACGTTAAAATCGTGAAGAAAACGTTAAAAATCTACCAAAAGACTCGAGGTCTGCATGTTTTCCATGCACGTGAGTTTTCTATTGCCCTTGACAACACGCTTGAACAGCTTCCTAGCTGAAATTGAGATGCAGACGTGAATTTCCCTCCTGCCTTAATGGCACAAATCAAATTCCCAGTCCTAAACCTGCCAGGAAGTGGAGTCTGACCATTTGGGTGTGCACATTCCCAGCATTTAAACTTCAGCCTATTCAGAGGGACACGGGGATTTATCAGTTAAACCCAAGAGATGAAGCAATGCCTGCGTCCCCAGTGGGGTCAGTGATGTCTGGGTGCGCCTGTGCTGGACCCCCATCCTCCAAAGAACCCTTTAGAACTTCATGTTTCTGTTGGAGGTGATGGTGCTGAACCCTGGGGTGCTGTTAAGAACGGCCTGAACTGATCTGTGTGCTCCACAAGTAATGATTTACTAAAGCAGAGTCAGTCTGGTGGACAGGACTGATGGGATCCTTGGTCCGTGGACTTCACTGAAAACAAGGAACAAAAAGAGCGTTAAGTATAAATAGGATCTGAGGCAAAGTTACAGCTCTGACCACCTGGTCCCCATTCCTTCTGGGACCCTGAGGAGCCCAAGTCATCACTGAGATCCTGTGAAGTTACTTTGTAGAGACACAGAACATATACTTCAGATCCAGGCAGCAATATGGATTTGTTGCTGTAAATATATTAAAGATGCTGGGCCTGTAAAATGGTGAGAAAACGAAGAGGTTTCTCTGAAGAGTAATCCCTTTGGATGATGCAAATGAATGTAAGAATAAAAGCAATCTGGAGAGGGGCTGTCTCAGGAGGGAGCTGGTAACCACTGCAGGTTATCAGGACACAGATGACTCTATTTACACATCTCCTTTGTTTGCTCAAGGCATCGATTCCACCACCGGGTGATCTTCGGAGGCCCACCTTGCTTTATTCTGTTGCTGTCCCTCTGCTCTTTCCCTGGCTGTGCTCAGTGCGGGATCAGCTGCTCGGGGCCAGGGCACTGGGCTTTTCTGCCAGCTGGCAGAGCTGCCAGGAGCAGGAGAGCTCCGGGGCCGTGTCCTGGGTGCCAGCCCAGGCAGGGGTGTGTGGGGGGCATGGGCTCAGGACAGCCACTCACCGAGCAGAACAGAACTGCACAAGGGTTCCCGGGCTGCCTGGGCTGGGCTGGGCTGTGGCCAGGCTGTGGCCAGGCTGTGGCCAGGCTCTGCTGTTGCTGGGCACAGCCCCAGCCGGGTCAGTGCCCGCCGGGCAGTCCTGGCACAGCGCTGCCAGTAAAGCCTCAGCACCTCGCTCCCAGCTCTGCTTCTGCCTCAGCCAGGCTGGGCCAGCACAGCAAAGTTTGACCATTTATAACTTCAGCCTAAGTACTGAAGCTCTGCATCCTGTGGCCCGTGCAAAAGCAAAGCCGGGCAGAAGGAGAAAATAGCTGTAAGGGCAGACGGGGAGGAGCTGGGTGCAGTCTGCCCTGGGTGTGTGCGGGATTTACCAGCCCCAAGGTGACATTTTCGAACATTCGGTCCTACTGAACCATCTTTACTGACTTTATGCCCTTTGGTACTGCTAGAGACACATAAAACTATAGAATTGTGGAGTGCTAAGGGTCAGAAGGGACCTCAAAGATCATCTAAGCCCAAACCTGCCGAGAATGTTTAGGCGCGAGTTGGAAGTTATTGAGAGGTTACACAACGCCGGTAAAGCAGCTCCAGGCTTTTTTTGGGGAGCAGGGCTGATGGAGAGCAGCAGCAGCTGCCCGGCACGGGGAGGACCCGGCTCGGGGCTTCCAGCGGCGTTTTGACCAAAACCGTCCCTTTTTAACCCAGGTTCTGCCCGCAGCGCCCTCTGGCGGGGGCGGCCCGCAGCGCAGGCAGCCCGCTGTCCCCAGGCCGTGTCCGGCTGCGGAGGTGACACGAGCGCTCCACGGTCACCAAACCCAAACGTGCAGGTGATCAGCAGCCGGTGGTTTATGGCGTTAGGCGATCCCGTGTGCCAGGGCCAGCAGCACGCTGGCAGCAGCAGCCACAGCTCTGGTGGTCCTGCTGGGCTCATTCAGGAGTGTGACACGCGGGTCCCGGACGCGTGCCTGGCCCGGGTGCGCTCCGAGCCGCTCCCAGGTGCTGTTTGCCTGCGGACCGCTGTCACACAGCGAACAGCAACAGGTTGTGAGCCCGGCGCTTGTGCCACCGGCTTTGCACCGCCGGGAGCTGACTCCGGGAGCACGGCTGGGCCGGAGGGTGCTGCACGTTCACCGGAGCAAGGGTGAGCAGAGTCCGCACACCGTAACTCAGCCCGTGGGGCTGGAGGATGCTGGCAGCCCTGACTGCCTCTGCCTCTCACTCCCCAGCAGAGAGCACTGCGAGAGCAGCGTTAGGCGCAGCACCTGGGAGCCGGGAGGGATCAGGCATCAGGCACAGAAGGTTTGAGCTTCGGCAGTGTGACTGCGCCTCCAGCTCTGCCTGTCAATGCCTGTCACCCACCCTGGACTCTTCGAAGGTGCTCTGTCTGGTGGCTCCTGTTCCCCTTCACCAAACACGTCTCCAAGGAGAGATCAGTTCTAAAAAGCTCAGACAATCAATGATTTCTCTGAAGCCCTGGCACACAAAGCCATTGTGCTGTTTGGGCACCTCACTTGCTTGAGCCAGACAGCAAAAGTCCTCCCAGCTTCCTGGGCATCATCACCTTGATCTTCCTTCTCCTCGGCCAGGTGAATGAGGAGCTGTGCTTGCTTGTACCTGCTTGCACAGCCTCAACAGCTGTACAGATGTGCTGTGCAGTGGAATGCCCCTCTTTCCCCATTGCCATTTCCTGGTACTGATCTCAAACTGGGGTGGGTTTGGACTGTCCAGTCTCCCACACGCTGCCCGTGCCAGAGGGACATCGCTAGAGAATCAATCTCTTTCTTGCTTTGGCCATCCTGGGGTGCAGCACACTGTGATGTGCCCCTCACCTCTGAGAGCTGCAGCTCTGCCTGCAGGAGGTTTGGGCACAGCCAGGGAGACCAGAGGAAGGCAGGTTTTGTGCCATGCTGAGAACGTATCAAAGCACCAGCAGAGTGGGCCAGATCTGGGAAAACTCTGTGCTCCAGACACTGCTGGTACAGCCTGTTGAGCATTTCTAGGGAATTTCATGAGGATAAATGTGCACAGAGGCATTGTGGCCCTCACAGATCAGACACCGCAGGAGCCACATCAGGGGAAGTTCCTAAATTACTCCCATGCCAGTACAGCATGAACCCAACCAGGAAAGGGTTGAGCTGGCTATTCCTGGGACTTGTTTTGTCTAGTGGCTTCCTACAAACTGGAGCAAGGAGTCACCAGCTTGTTCCACATCATTAGCAGCTGGCAGCTTCCCAACCATTACCAGCATAGCCTGGATCTCACCCAGCATCTTTGAGATGAAAGGCATTGCAGCACCACTGCACTCACTGTTTTAGGTCCCAGTCCAGCTCCCACTCAAGGCAGTTACTCTTTTTCCACTGACTGCAGCTGGAGCTGGGTCTGACATTCCTGTAACAGATCTGTCTCAAGTCCTGAGTTAGGTGAAATATTGGTAAAACAGTCCAAAACAACAGATAGGGGTCTGCAACCCCGCTATTTTCTGGCATCAAATAAAAAACAGCAACACAGTCAAGCAAGCGCATGAGGAATTCTGTTTCCTTCCTGAAAACACTGAAGTTTGAACTTAGAGCAGCCAAAGCACCTGGTGAAAGGAATCTAGAGCCTGCTGGAAGTGGGTGTCTGTGGGAGGCTGTCACTCTTTCAAAAGTGCACCCCTCCCAGGAGCACCATCAAAGAAATCTCTCTGGTGGTGATGAATATCCTGATAACAGCACTTCTCTGCCCTCAGAGTGGCCGAGGTCACTGCTCAGATTTTGGGAGCAGCCTTAGGAGACATGTATGTCCAAAAGAGTATCCAAAGTCATAAAGAAGACTGTGTAGTATCCAAGAACACAGTGAAGAGACACATCACTGGGCTATTCTGTCAGCAAACTTTTGTTGAGAGTACTTCGAGTGATTTAATGGACATCCTAAAGGCTGTAAAGTAAATGCGTATAGTTTGAATTCCTTCTCTCTCTCATTCTGCAGTCAGTAATTGAGTGATTACTGACTCCTCCTGTTTCCTGTGTGGAAAGATGTGGCACGAGGGCACAAAATGAGCAGGCAGGGATGAGACCAGGGCAGACTGCCTTGCCCCAAGGTCGGCATTTGTCTGTCACAACTTCCTCAGTCAGCTGCGCTGGGATGCTGCAGATGGAGGGCCCAGGTTGTTACAAGACTTGGCCTCTGTTCCTAAACATCTTGTCATTGCTAAAATAGTTCTAGCTCCACGCTCAGGGCCAAGGCACCAGGCAGCAGCTGTCAGGTTAAACGCTGTGTCCCTGCAGGGCTGACCCACCCCAGGAGCAGCAGCCCATGAGGAACAAGGTGGGCATTCAGGGGAGAGGGAAACTGGGTAAAATTACAGCTGCCAAAAGACATTTTTTCCACACTAACGTGGAACTGGATTCATGAGCTTGTGGTAGGAAGATGCCACTGAGGGCTGGAGTGTTTTGCCTAGAACAGGAGGTGTGATGAGTGGGAAGGAGGGACTGAGAGCCCCTGGGCTGTTCAGAGCCTGCCTGGCTCGGTGCTGACTCACAGACAGCCCTGGCTGTGGCACAGCCAGCTCTGCTTCTGCTGCAAGCAGCAGGAAACCTGTGACTTCACCCTCTGGGCAAGGGCTGAGACACCTCTGCAGGAGACAGGGAGCTCCCAGGGGTCTGAGGGGAGCACCAGGAGCCCACGGGAGCCTTCCAAGAGCCAGCACTGCTCAAGGGCAGGGGGTGAGCAGAGCTCCTCCATCCTTGGCAGTTCAGTAACAGCCTAAAGAGCCAAATGGAGGGTGTACAGTCAGATATTGGGGGTATAGTCAGATACACGGGATATAGCCAAACACAGGCAGAAAGAATCCTGATTTTTGGAGAATTAAAAAGGGGATCAATGGAGCAGAGTAGCAGCATCCCCCTATGTGAACCAACTTCTCTCCATCCCCATAGCAAGCTTCTCTGCAGGCAAGGCTAGGATTAATGGGAAACATCTGGGAGGAGAGTGGTGATCCAGGGCTCAGGACGAGCAGCTGAAGCAAAAGGAGCTACCTGGACCCCATTCAGGAGTGAGCTCAGGGACCAAACATCTTGTGAATGGGGAGTGGGCTGGGTGGGGAAGGTACAGGGTCCAGTTTGGTGCTTCCCACCCTGCCAGGGCAGCACGCCAGCCTGGGAGGAGCAGCAAGGGGGGAGGCACTACCCACAGCCTGCATCTCCCACACAACCTCTCTTTCCCACCCTCCCAGGTTAAATTGTGAGAGCTGGACTCATGGCAGAGTCACCAGGGACACTGCTAAAGCCAGTGGGGACATTGCTTCCTGCTGGGGACTAAAGACAATGCTATAATGCAAGTGAACAGAATATTGTTACGTAGCAGAATGAGAGCTGCTTCCAATTTAAACCCTGGTATCATGGTGACAGCTGCATCACCTATGTGCTCTGTCATCCCCCAGCTGTAATTACAGCAGAAACATGGTGGGAACATCCTCAGTGTGACAGCCTTCTGAATATCTGTTTTCCATGCTCCTGGTTCTCTGCAGTTTAACTAACAAAATACCTGCAAGGATGAAATGTTCATCTCAACAATACCTCTCACCTCCTTGGATTTGCAGATAATCACTTGATGCAGTCTTCCCCTTAAAATAAGGATTGGTTATTTTTGAAGAGGAATTAAATAACTGAAGCTGGAATGGAATGCACAGAGGAGAGGAGCTCAGTTACCAAAGGCTCTGCTGTTTTATTAGCTAACATCAGCATAAAGTACTCAGTAAAATGCCTGCCCATCCCATCAGTTTTATTACCTTCCACATGTGCTTTTTTATTGTCATTAGCTTAGCTTTAAACAATCCTTTCCAACCTTTCCTGTGTCTTGATCTTTGCTGTCCTCACTCCAGAATTAAGTAACAAGGTTGTAACGAGCCTTTTCCATGCCTTGCTGTGCAAAGTTCATTGGGTCATTCCAGGACCTCTTCCTTTCCCTCATCCCTGACACCCTGGCTCTGCCACGGGGGCTGTGCAGACTCCCTGAAATCACCAAGGCTCTCACTACAACACTAAAGCCCTGCCTGACCTTCAGATTTGTCTCAGTAAATCTTCTGTCCAGCATGGCCTTAAAACAACCTGCTCTAACAGCCCAAGATGAAGATTAAGTTTTATAGAAACAAAAGCAATAATTGCTACAATTTGAACATATTTTCCCCTGGATTTGTTTTTCGTTCAGTGAATGAGGATTTTCATTTAAATACGTTCTGTAACATTACAAATGGATACAGGAGCAATGAGCCAACAAGGCTCTTGCAGTACAGCAATAAACCCCTCAAGGACTGTGTGTCCTATTGTTACAGCTTTATGGGCACTGCCTCTTTTTCTATGAACCTGACACTGTCAGCCACCACATCCTTCCAGAAATCTCCTCAGCCAGCTCCCCAAGGAGCTCCAGAAGAAGCTGCAAAGCCCTGAAACATCTCAGGATTTCTTTTGGGACCAAATCTGAACACAAGAACCTTTCAAAGCTCAGTCCTTTCCCTTTTCCCTGATGCTGAAGAGCTGCCTCAGTGCCATTGCTGCCACATGCAGTGCCCTGAGTGCTCCCACCCAGGGTCCTGGGGCAGGGGCAGGGCAGACAGATGTTTACAGATGCTGACTTGCTCCAGGCTGTGGTTGCTCACCAGAGGACAATGCTGTGCTGCAGGCACAGGGACAAGGTGTGAGTAGGAAGCCTGTAGGGAAGGGGGACCTCTCCCACCAAGAATAAGTGCTTTGTACCCTCCACTTCTCTGCTTCTCAGCCAGCCACTAAAATGAAAACCATGTGGAGGGGTGGAGCAGGAGGGCAGGGATTTATGGGTTGTTTTATAGGAGATGATATAAAACACTTTTATGTCAAGTTCTCTGTTGTGTTAATTTCCTTTCTCCTTCTCTTGCTCTTTCCTCAACCACATGCAGGAGAGGCAGAGCAGGAGAGATCAGGCTCTGTGCAGTCACAGAATAAATCTGCCTATGGAATGCCTGTGGTCAGTGTCCAGCCCACCCTTTCTGTCACCATGCCATTTATTGTGGCTTATGGGAAATAAAACCTGGGGCCAGGGCATGTCTTTGTGCTGTGGGCACGTCAGTCTTGTTGGTTCACCAGCTCTTCCAACAGCTGTGCTGAAATGTGCCCTAAATGCCACTTTTTAATCTGATCCTCAGGATTCTACTGCAGATTTAATCCCATTGTAAGACCTACATGGCTCACAGTCTAAGGCAGGTAAATGAAGGAGAATTACTTCTGTTTTATGGATTTATAGAGATGGCTGTGGGAGCTGGTAACAGCTGGCTGCAGGGGATGCCACTGTGTGATCTCAGGGTATATTGACCACTGGAAGAAACAGGTGACTCTGTGGTAAATGTCATTATTTGATGTAATTCACACTTCTTTGTCATCTCTGACTGAAACAATGAGGAAAGGCAAAGGCTGAGAAGGGGTTAAGAGGGAAGGGGAAGCAGCACAAGCAGATTTTAAAAAATGAATTACCCTATCCAAGGCAAACGGCAGCCTGTTGATATATCTCACCCAACGGGGACTGAAAGAGTGACCTCATGCTGCTTGTCAAATACAATCCCATCCCTCCCATAACCACCCAGAGCTGCAGCTCCATCTGTCTGGGAGCCAGTCCCACCACACCAGGGCCAGCTTTGAGCACAGACATTGTCACTCACAATGGCTGGGTATTGTCAGCCTGCCCTGGCAGAGCCATTTCCCAGGAAATCCAGGAGCAGCAAACAAGCACCGAGTCCTGCACTGCCCCATGGACATGCTGCAGGATGGCTGAGTGCCTAGGTGCAAGTTTAGGTCATGCTTTACAAACTGTGCAAAACCCCTTAATTCATCTCAGGCCCAGGCTCATCACCACTGAGCCTGGGCCTGGGCCTGGGCCTGGGTCTGGGCCTGGGCCTGGGTCTGGGACCGGGCCTGGGCCCGGGCCTGGGCCTGGCTCACACACGTAGCCAGCCACAGGACTGGCCCAGCACTGCCCGAGTGCTTCCTCTGCCTTTTGCAATTAATTTCGAGCATAAACCCAAAAGTAAGCTGTCATTTACTAAATTCTAGCAGTTTCTGTGGTGCCAGAGACCCAGATTGCTGCTCAGAGGCTCTGAGGGGTGTGCACTGCCTCTTGGCTCCTTGGGAAACAGCCTGGGCTAAACCTCCCTGCTTGGATGTGTTTCCTGGAGCCATCCAGAGCCTCACTAGAGCCAAAGACAACAGGGGGAGGTGGCAGGCAGTAGCAGGTGACTGGATGTGATGGTGACAGGACCAGGTCACCCCTGTGCCTCAGCCTGGCACGGTTTGCTGAGGGCTCCAAGCACAGCCAATTTGGCTTGCACAAGCAGCTTTTCATGGAGGATTTTATGGGACTCCCTGGGACCACGGGCAGTGGCAGCCCCCCTGCCTCATCCCCCTGATGTTAAGCTATTTTACAACGATTATCTGAAGTCAGTGTTTAGCTGTTGCCCAGGTGACAGCTCAAACAGGCCTCACCTCGTGGCCTCCCTGCAGCTCCACACGGCTGCTCGAGCTGGGAAGCAGAGCTGGTGCCAGGCGCTGAGGAAATGAGCTTTGCAGCCTCCCCAGGACATCCCAGAACACTGCAGAGCTCGGGGGAGAACCAGATTCCTGGGCAGGCACCTCACCCAGCACACAGACCCCAGAGTATCCCCCAAAGGCACCACCCCACTGCCCCTGGCAGCTCTGGGATGGAGCCTGTGGGGCAGGATGGGCTCTGGGATGGAGTCTCTGGGGCAGGATGGGCTCTGGGATGGAGTCTCTGGGGCAGGATGGTCTCTGGGATGGAGCCTGTGGGGTAGGATGGGCTCTGGGATGGAGCCTGTGGGGCAGGATGGGCTCTGGCACACTCTGGGAGTGCCACAGCCACACACAGCCCTGCAGGACACTGCTCCTGAGCTGAGCAGCAGCTGGGCTGCAGGAGCTGGGCTCACAGAGCCCTGCAGGGGCTAAAGGAGCTGCATGGAGGCCGTGGCAGGCAATCCTAACTCAAGCAGCTCACTGGAGTCACGAGGAATATTGTCTGGGTAAAGAGGGTGCTGTCAGGGCTGCTGTCCCTCCTACAGCCTCCGTATCAGCTGTGCTCATCTCCCAGGGCAAAACACAGCTCTAGCAGGGCTGCTGCTCGGTATGCCATGACCACAGGTTTACCTTTCCAAGGGCTGTAAACTGCATGCAATAAATCATCAGGGACTCCTCGGGGACTGGCTGGCAGCTCTGTGCTCCCTGCAGCTTGGAGCCCTGCCTGCCGCGTTGAGATGTTCCACATTCACAGGCAAGCCACAAAAATTCTGTCCCAATTCCCTGCTCCTTCAGGGAATGCTGTGGCCCTTGTCAGGGAGGAGCAATGCTGTAAAGCTCTAAGGCAGCATGAGAAGCAAGGAGGCTTTAGCATGGTACTGACTGAGGTTGTGGTCTAGTGAGGTTTCACCAATGTTGACACAAAAAGTGTTTATAGCCAGTGCTCTGATGTGAGGTGTGATCCCTGTTCTGTCATTTATCCATCATTGAACACCCCCATAACATGTCAAGAGTGCTCTCAGCCTCCAAGCAAAACCCAGGAGTGGCAAGGAGTTCACATATTCCCCTTACATAGCTCCAGACAAGCTGGCCCAAAGTGGTTCACTGTCCTTTATCAAAACACAAATTATCAGCCTCATGTTGGATGGGGAAATGCATCAGCTTTGCTTGTGACTGTATTTGCCTGCAGAGGCTCCTGCTGCAGCTGTACCAGCACGGCTTCAGCAGGCAGAAAATGCTGGTTTGTCCTTCCTTTCCACCCAGCTGGTACCTCAGTGCCTGTCTGAGCCCCAGCCCAGCCTCAGCTCAGAGCTGTCAGGGCCAGGGAAGGTGAGCCTGTGATGTTTGGGACCCCTTGCACTCAATGGGGCATTGAAGCCCATCAGGAAGGGATAAGGTCAGGTATTTCCTCTGGGCTGGGTGCCCAGCAGCTTGGGAGCACGGGAGGAAGAGATTTTCCAAGGCCCCTTCAGAAAGTGGGGCCAGTGCTGCTCTGGCATGGCAGGAGGGGAGAAGTCTCTTGCCAAGCCCCCTCTGGACCCCTGATCAAACACTTCAGGGCACCTCCTTTGTGCTGAGAGATGAAACCACTCCTCTCATGAATCTGGGTGCCCAATGCCAAGTTTAGACACAGTCTAGACGCAGCAGGGTATTTATAACCTTGGCACATGGCATGGCAGCCAGTGGGGTATAAACAGCATTCAAAAACCATGAGGCACAAAGTTATTTATACATCAAAGTGCTGAATGCAGGTACCACAGCCCCCAGGGCAGGAGTCACAGCTTGCTGGACATAGGGAGAAACTGCACTGTCAGTGGGAGTGGGAGGTTTGAGAATGGGACACAAGGGCAGGTGAGATCTAACCCAGCCCCTGAGTTCCCCTGACCACTTCTCACTGGGAATTTTCAGTATTCAAGAATAAATTTGATTTCACCTATTGCCACAAGAAATTAAAATCAGTGAGGAGCAGCTTAATGGCTCAGCCATTACCTGAGATGTAGGCAAATCTCCATTCTAACACAACAGCAAAACCATCCATATTCAGCAGGTAAAATTCACAATGAAGCTCTGCTGAGAGCCTGACACGACTGAGTGGCAGCAGCTCCCTCACAAGTGTAAGAACTGACTAATTCATGACAGTAACACAAATCAGGATCTCTACTGCCTCTTGGATACAAGAGAACACGAGTGCAGTGAACCTGCAGCTGCCCAGGCATGAGGGAGTGAGGCATTACTGAATAGTCAATCTCTGCATCTCCTTGCAATTAATTCAATTTTATGCACCATAGGTGCAGTCCACTGTTTGGCAAGGTTTGAGTGACATTGTCCTCAGCTGACAAAGCAGATAAAGATCTAGCTGAGAAAACAGAAGAATTAGAGAATTATTTGTTCCAGAATATTGGCCTGTTTATGGGTAAAACTGATCTCCTTGATCTCTTGGACTGAAATGGGATGGAAGCACTTTTTATTTTTTTTGCCTTGGAGCAGGAGCTTTGCTCTGGCTTCCTTGTGGAAACTGCATCCATAGAGTAGGCTCAGTAGTAGTAAGATGATTTTATTTCGTGGCCTTGATACAGGAATCAGGTAAGGGCTTTAGGAGCTCATACTTCTCACCAGACAGTGGCTCTCTGGTGTGTTACCAGAGTGGCTAGGTCGTGTCTGGTGTCCCAAGCCTCTGAAAGGACACCCCGAGAGACAGCCTGGTGGGGATGGGCAGAGGGATGGGATGGAGTCACTGATAACAGGGTGAAGGAAGTTTCCATGTCACATCTTCCTTCAGCTCTTCAGGGCAAGGAGTGTCACATCAAGAGCGTGCACTCCCTGCTCTTCCCTCTCCTCTCTTGTCTTGCTCCACAGGGTTTTGGGTTACTGCCTCTGGGAGGGGAGAACCTGTTCTGCAGGTCCTGGGGGGAGCAGGAGGGGAAAAGTGAGGCTGGACTCGTGTGGCAATAAATACAGATCCGTGTCCTTTGTGTGACTTACATGTCATGAAACACCTCAACCTTCCACCCGGAAAGAAATTTTTACAGGCATAATTGGCTTTAATAACAGCCTGCAGAAACAGGCTACTTTCTCCTGGGAATCCCACGCACTGGGCAAACATCTGACCTGCAAACCTCAGCCTGGAACGCGGAGGTGTCACTGTCACTCAGAGATGGATTATCCCAGCAGAAAGTTACTGCCCAAATATTAGCTCATCCTAGAAGTCAGAGGAAGGTCAAGGAGTTGAGTCCTCCAGTGCAGGCACTAGGAACGTGTCCCTTCTCCCTGGCAGGTCTCTAAGGAGGCAAGGATGCCAGGGCTGTGCTTTCAGGTGTCTGCTGCCTTTTCTGTAAAGGGAACCCAGGCCTTGGAGGGAGAGGGCAAGACAGCACAGTCCAGGGACTTACAGATCTTGGAAACCTCCTGGTGCTGTCAGGCTATGGTTTGTCAGCACAGCCTCTGCCTGTGCCCGTCTGAGCTGGGAGAAATTACATCAGCCCAGGCACTTGGGCTGGATTGAGAGAGAGACAGAAGTGGCAGCACAGCGAGCCAAGCTGAGCAGTCCTGCACAGTGTGTGGGTAGCACCAGGGTCCTTTCTCTGCTTTGAATCCGTGTGTTCTGCTGGACCATGGCTTCCCTCACGGAGAAGAGGGTTCTTGGCAATCTGGTTACTCCTGTTGCAAAAGCTGTCACTTGTGAGCTGATTTCTGCCCGTTGGGTGTGCAGACACTGCCCCTGGCCTCGTGATAAGGGGATCATTGTTGAGCAGTTATAAATAGCTATCAGACACAGGCCACTAGGTCTGTGTTACTCACAGCAAATGTGTCAGCCAAAGTTCTTCCATCAGGAAACTGCATTTCCCACCCTTTGTCTGTCTCACACTCCCCTCCCTTCCTAGAGGTGTCTGAGGTATTAACTCCTCTATCTCCAGACTGTTTTCCTCTCCAGTTCCCCTTTCTCCAGCATGGCAAGGAGACAGTGAGATGCAGCCACTCACTGTAGTGAGGTTCACTGGGATCCTCTCCTGTCCTGACAGCACGGTTTGGAAAGTGCATTCTGGCAGAACTGCCCGGCGCTGCCCTTGTGACAATAATTAGTGTCATTTAAGCAATAAAGAAGCTACAGTCAGGTCATAGCAGTGAGTCAGAGTGGACAGAAGTGAATAAGGGGAGGAAAGTCCCAGCACTGCATTGCTCAGGACAAACTGCCCAAGTGTGGGGAGAAGAGGCAGCAGTGAATCCACTGAGGACAGGGCAGTGCTGCATCTGTGTCCAGTGGCCCTTTGCCATAGGCCATGGGAACCTCAGCTGGGGAGACAAAATTGAGCTTAGGCCATTTTTAGGTAGCAGTGAAAAGGCTGGAAGGGTAATGATGCTGTTCCCAAAAAGACAGCTGAGATTATAGAGAAATTAATGTTACACAATTGTCTTTTATAGAGACCCAGGGGCAGGTGAAAGGGAGGGCAGGGTTGTTTTTCCCTGAAGTATCTATACTGGCTGTTCTCAGATGTTACTGAGCAGAAGACTCGATTACACAAGTTCCTAATATAGCAAGTTATATGATCATGGGCTATGTTTTTAAAAATTTTGAGTCACCCATTTGTCCACTACTAATGGTAAAGGTCTTTACTCTGTGGAAACTCTTCCTACTAGAGATTAAACTGACTCAAGGGAACATTTATTCTGGGAGACTGTCCTTTAAAAGAAAACAGGGTGAAAAAAAAAAAACCCAACTCTGAGCACTATTCACGTTTATTCACGTCTGAAGTGAACTGCTTCCTGTGCAGACAGAGTACCACAGAAACCAGGCAACACCCAAACCCAGCAGCACCGTGTCCTGGTGAGGAGAGCTCTGGACTGGAATTCCAGAGGCTGTGGCTCACTTCCCTACTCTGCCCTGGCCTTTTGCTGCTGTTCAGTGAGTCAGTTCACTGCTGTGCCTCAGTTTCCCTGCTCTGTAACAGGCAGTGATACACACATCGTTAGGGGTCTGCTCCTGAACATGGCTAAGAAGGTGTTAAATATTAAATATCACTTCTGGGGGGCTTGCCTAATTCAGCCTCAGCTCATCCCGTTCCTAATGTGTTTACTGCACTTCATTTCCTCTAAAGGATCTTTGGAACACTTTTCCCTAGAATAAAAGGGGAAAAAAAGTATACTAATAAGTAAACAAACCACAGCCCCATCAGCCAGGAAATAAAAACAACAAAAAATGCAGACAAAGAGACTTATTTGGCTAGGTGACATCCTGCCCAGCAAATTCCTAATTGCCCAAGATGCATCTTGTGAATGGAACAGTTCTGTGTGCTCGAATGAGGGTTGAATTTGGGGAGCAGGGGGAGATGGAAACCACACAGAAATTAACTCCTGCAGCTGGGGAGAAAGAAAATTAAATTAATTAACTCCTGCAGAAATTAACTCCTGCGGCTGGGGAGAAGGAGAAGGGTGACCCCAACAAGGCCAGGTCAGAAGGCATCCCCCTCTTTTTGAACCACATCCTCCTGCAGGCAGCAGGGGTGGGGCTGGCCTGGGTTCTGTCTGTCTGTCTGTGGCACCCCGAGGTGTGTGGTTTCAGATCCTGTCTGCCCTGAGCTCTACAGAGCAGCGCTGAGAGGGAGGGAAAAAAAAAGAGAACAACCTAACCCCAGATCTCTTTAAGGGAAGTCAAAGGCCAGATGTTCCTTGCTTCCTGCCATCGCCTGTGGTTGTGGTTGCTCTGTCTGGAGCTCAGATGTGAGAGACTGAAACTCCCCTGGAAACTCCCCCCAGCTCAGAGCCTGCTCATCTGCAGCAGCACCTGGCAGCAAAGCCCCAGGGAGGCTGTGCTTCTGCTGGCCTTGTGGGGCTAGCCTCCAGAAAAGGTGTTCTGCCCTCAAAACAGGAGACAGGTAAGCATGACGTCAGTGAGAGCGTGCTTTGGACTGGTTTTAAAAAAAATATGTCAGAAAACATTGCTCCCTTCAGCCCTTTAGTCTGAGGCACCAGGAGGACTTAAAGACATTTATATAACAGAAAGAAGGGTGTCTTTTGGGCTCTGCCTTTGTAGGTGGTCAATAGCTTTGACACAGAAGTGATATTTCCCTTTCCACCCAAATGAAATATTTTTGGCAGAAGAGAAATTGAAATCATTCCCCACACCCTGCCCAGAGATCTCTTTTCTCCCTTGTTTTACTACACACAAAGATTCTCACTCCCTTTTGTGATGCAGGTGAATGAAAGAATTTAAGTGAGAGAAAACACAACTGCATGTGCTTTGTTGTGGTGTGGAGCAATGAGAAGGTATTTCTTTAAAAGCTGGGAAGCTTCCTATTGGCATGATGTCCTGTGCTAGGGAATGCTCCAGAAACTAGGAGGATGTATAGAGTCAGGCTTGAAATGTGTGTATTTAGTAAATACCATTACATTAGATCATGTTTCTTCACATTGCTCCTCTGTAACTGGCAGCATATGAACAAAACAAAAAAATAAACACATTTGTCTCTACTACAGAAAAGAACTTGTAAGCAGGCAGAGCAGAAAGTGAAGCAGACCAGCTGCATGGCATATTTTGGCCACTGCTGAATAAGTGGAGTGTGTAGGATGGGCCAGCATGGACACACATGGCTAACAACTGCTCACAGGTCTCCTGAGATCAGAGCACAGTGAGTAATCCACAACAGCTTGAGAGGCTGGGCAAGTCTGCAGTAAAGTGGAACTAGAAGTGGGACATAAACAATTTATCTAAAATATTGACAAGCTTAATAAACCATGCTAGTTCTTTCCCTGTAGGTAGAAAACTCTTTTTTTTTTTTTTCTGCTTGAGATATAGAGAGGGCAGCAATAACAGTCTCCGTGAAAACATGTGCAGTGCCCAGGGGTGAAAAGCACTGATATATTACAGCAGGGTTTCTCTGTGCAGGTCAGGGCTGCTCTTCCCTTGCCTTGCACGGGGCACTCTCTGTCTTTTATTTAATTGTGGTGTAATCCTGATTAATTCCAGCTGTGTGGGCAGTGGGGCTGTCTGTCCCAGGGCAGGAAGATTCTGTCTGAGCCCTCTGCTCTGCTCCCAGGGCACTCACAGGAGGATGGCACCCCTCAGCATGGAGGAAAGGAGGGCAGAGCCTGGCTCTGATGGGGAGGATGAGGATGAAGTGGGGATGAGACACAAAGAGGAACGAAAGCAAGAGGGAAGAAAGCAATGTGCAGCATGAATGCCACAGAGATGAAAAAAAAGCAATGTGCAGCATGAATGCAACAGAGATGAAAAAAAAGCAATGTGCAGCATGAATGCAACAGAGATGAAAAAAGCAATGTGCAGCGTGAGTGTTGTGATGCTCTGACATAGACCTGAAGTTGTGTCTCTCTGGCAGCAGCAGTTAAAACCCGTTTTTTTAAAAATCAAGAGTCATGCAAATCCAATGAATAGGTCTCTGCAGGACTGACTTGGAGTGGGATAACACTGGGAAGATGGGAGGGTGTTATTTCTGCCATCACAGCTTGCAAAGCCACCAGACTGACCGGAAGAGCTGCAGTAATTTGGGGTTTTTTTTTGTTGTTGTTTGGGGTTTTTGGGTTTGTTTTTTCCTTGAAAACACTAAAGAGATGAGCAATTGAAAGAGTAAGCAGCATAGTTCACTGCCTCTTTAGAAAGGCCTGGTGGAATCCCAGCCAGCAGGGGAAAAGGGCTTGCGAGGGAGATGAGAAGTGTTGCTGATGCCAAGTCCAGCGAGAGGGTTCTGGCACAAGGGTGGTAAAAGCATCCATCCCTCTCACACTTGCAGGGGAAAGAAAAATCTCAAAAATCAACAAAAAAAAAAAGGAAAAGAGAGGGGGAAAAATTAAGGGAAAGAGAAGGGAAAAAAGAGAGAAAGAGAAAGGGAGGGAACAGCAACCCAACGTGGCTGGAATAACTCAGCTCACTGTAGCCTGTCCAACAACAGCCCTGGTGGATCATAAAACAGCCTCTCACATCCATGTGGTTTTTGCTGCTAGGAAACAAGGTACAAAACACACAGCCTCACGCCGGGCTCTATAAAACCTTATATTCCCCCTCAGACCCAGAGTTCATCTGAAGAATTTGCATCACCTAATTACAACCAAGTTTTAAAATAATCGAAAATAGTAAAGTAGGAAAAAAATGAACAGCCCCTTTCCTTTCTTTGCCCTCTTTTTGTGATTTTAGTTAGCATAAAAGTTGAAAAGTACCTTTCTGACTCTTTTCCAGGCAGAATTTCCACACGGAGGCTTTGCTGGCAGGTCTTAACTACTGAGCACATTTGAAGGCTAAATCACTTCCCCTCCTGGTGCCCAGTCAGGTGTACCCCATTCTCCTGCCTCCATGGTGAGAGCTCTCACCTGAGAAGCACAAGGAGACCTCAGCTGCTACTGGCACTTGTAGGGTTGTTTTTCTGCCCAGAGACTGGGAAGCCAATATTTGTTATTAGGGACACTGCGATAAAGTTTCTCTTTTATTTTCATCCTTTTAATATCTTCATATCCTCTTTTGGTAGTACACCAAGGTGAAACATGCAGTGGTGCAGGTGCTTCAGCTGGTGGTGTCTCTTTGTAACAAAGACACTGCCAACTCACCTAAGGAACTTTACCAGAAAGAATTTCCTTTGTGTGGGAATGCTACTCCAAATTCCCTGCGCAGTTTCACCTGTACATCCTCCTGCTAACCCTGCCCAGGGCCTGCCATGCCTGCAGCTCCTCAGGGGTGTGAAATGTGCCAGCAATTCTGGGGCTGGCTGAGGCACCCGAGGGTGGCCAGCAGGTGCTGGACGTGCAGCCTGGTGTGTGGCTGCCCCGTGCCACCCCTGTGGCAGAGTGGCCGTGGGCACTGCTCGGGCAGTGCTGGGCAGAGCCAGCCCAGGGAGGAGCTCCTGGGAGCAGCTGGGTGATTCCCCCGGCCTCTGCCCAGCCACTACAGCCAGCACAGGCCATGGGCAAGCCTTGCATGCCCCACACAGAGCCACAGAACCCTTTGTGCTGGGAAAGACCTCTGGGAGCATCGAGTCAAACCATTCCCCCAGCACTGCCAGGTCCACTGCTGACCCGTGTGCCCAAGTGCCACATCCACGTGGCTTTAAAGTCCCTCCAAGGATGGTGACTGCATTGCTTCCCTGGACAGCTACGCCAGGGCTTGAAAGCCCTTTTGGTGAAGGTATTTTTCCTGATATACAACCTAAGCATCACCTGGTGCAACTTGTGGCTGTTTCCCCTTGTCCTGTCCCTTGTTCCCTGGGAGCAGAGCCCGACCCCCACCCCAGGCCTGTCCTTGGCTTTTTCCCCATCTACCCACATTTGATTGCTGTGGCTGAGGTCTCCCAGAGGGGCTCTGAGGAGGGGACACGCTGGAGCTGTGGGTTTGGGTTGTATTTGCTTGCAGAGGAGTGAGCAATGCTCATTCCTAGCGGGTGTCTCATGGCCTGGCTCCCAGAGAAGGCAGCTCCGGGTCCCTGACAGGGAGGGTGGGTCAGCCTGGACACCCTGGAGGATGCAGCTGCATCCTCCCCGCCAGGCTGCACTTGCATTTTCCTTCATCAGACCCCAAGCAAGGGCTGCACCTCCTCTGCTTGCAGCCCGAGTGGCAACTGAGCTCCTGCCCACGCAGTGCCCGGCTGGTGGCAAGGGGGACTCAAACACCTCCACGATGCCACTGTGCCTGCCAGGAGCCTTGGGCTGGGTGCAAGAGGAGGCAGCTGCTTTAGGAGAGGCACTGCTAGAGCCTGACCTCTGCAGCTGAACTCTCAGAGTCCTTCAGTAGCCCCAGAGGCAGCAGAAGGAGCTGGGCTGGAGGCACTGATGTCAGGGAGCCCTGGTGGACACTGTGTGCGTCACCGCACCGAGAGGAAAATGTTATCTCAGGGAGGGAGAGCAGAAAGAAAACAAGAATCCCGAGGATCCCATGCTCAGAGGATGAGAGGGGAAAGAGGTCAGTTCCTGACGAGCAGCTCAAAACAAACCCATTGTTCTGAGTGAGACTGTCGTCCCTCTTTCACCAGGTGTCACCTGGAAAATCCATCTGCCCCTTCCCCCTCCGCTGGCCATTCCTCTGCCCTGGCAGAATGGGGAAATCTGTGAGACAGCTGAAATGGCACCAGCTTCCTGGCTGGGCTCCCTGACCTTCCTAGAGGAAAAGCAGCAGCTCTGAGCTGGTGTCCGGAGGAGGAAACGTGCCCTGGACTGAACCAGATGTGGCAGAGCCAGGCAGCCCTGGGACAGACACTGCTTTTGGCAGAAGCACCACGTCCCATGGTAGGACACAGATTTTGTGACTTGTGTGTTTTTTCCTGGCCTGTCTCTGTCTGCCCTGTGGGTTCACCAGCCAGAGCTGCCCTGTAGTAGCACACAGCAGGATTAGGAACCCTACCAGCCCAGACACATGCTGCTTTCTGACCTCCATACTTTTCCCACTACCTGCTGTCACCTTCTGGGAAGGCTGAAAGGGACAGACATTTTTCTAGGAGAATGAAAAAACCAACATCCAGGCCTTTGTATGTCAGAAAAAAAGTCCAAATCTTTTCCTTGTCTCAACTCCAGTGAAAAAAGTCTGGGTTATCTCATGCTTATTCCAGGGCTTATCTGTAAGACATTTCAGTTCTGAGCAGAGCTCTTGTCCTGGATTTTGCAACCTAATAAAGACCTAATAAAGCCTAGCAAAATGATGCTAAACCAGTTTTCTGTCATGTCCACACCGCCCTTGCACCCCTCATGCCAGAGCAGGCTCCATAGGTGCACGTGGAGCACAGAAACCTTTTGCATAGAATGGTTGTTTAAAAAATTCCCTGAGACCACAGAAAGAACCCTGCAGAGCCCAGTGGTGCACAGAAAATGAAACCACTGTGCCCCCCAAAATGCTGCTGTGGGGAAGCAAGGCTGAGAAGGGAACTTCTTGCCACAGCTGATTTATGGTGGCCTTGGCTCACAGCCAGCTGGAATACCCCAGCCTTTGGAGAACCATGGAAGTGAAATGCTGAGGAAGTTGTACATCCTCTGGAAGAGTCAAGGAAAAACAAAGTGCAGCCTTTATAAACATGGTGTGTGTACACTGTTAAAAGAGACCCTTTCTGCTGGGTTTTGGCTTTGTGTCTAATGCTGCTGGCCAGAAAGGCTGGCTGGGAGCAGGAATTTGGGGATTTCTTAAAAATGACAGTATTGGAAAAATGTTGAAATGTTGACATTTCCCACCAAGTAAAAGTTTTGGTTTCTTTTTTTGGTCAGGATCCATCAAACTCTATAATTTTCCTTCTTTTTAAATAATATCCATATTCAGTATGATTGTATGAGCATGATTCTTCCAGTGTTTAAAAGAGAACATGAAAATTTTATGGATTACATACTGCACCTCTATTTGTCAAGAGAAAATCAACCCACCAAAAACTTTTTAGGCTTTATGATTTTCTTTCTTTTATTTTTTTTTTCCCAATCTGCTTCTTCAGCCTGTGGGGCACTTTGGCATCAGCTCTGCCATTAGGAAAAGTTCAGTAGGTGCTTGAAGTGAGGATTAAAGCTTCCTCTAGTAGCATCAGTAAAGGAAATGCAGTCAGAGCATCTCTGCAAAAGGAGAACAGTGCAGGGCAGTGCTGCACAGGGGCTCTGTACAGCTGCAACAAAGAACAGAAGCTGCAAAAACTTCTCCTTCCCCCAGGAAAACCCAGCTGAAGATCCATGGAGGCATAAAAATGTTTTCACTGCTCCCCTGTGAAACGTGGGAGATGCACTGCATAACTGTGAACTCCATCCTGAGTTCCTTACCTAGAAATATTTACATTTCTGAGACACCAAGCACCCCCTGGCATGGCCCCAGCCAGCTCAGTTCCATCCCAAAGGTGGCAAAGGAGGGCAGAGCTGTGCAGTGCCAGCCTCTCCTGCCAGTCTCTCTCAAGTTAGTTGGCCAAGAGAAGGAAGGAAAAAACCCCAAAGCCCCAAGACTGTTTTTATTTACAATCACGTTCACGGGCCACTCTTTGTCTAGACAGCTGGTATTAGCATCTGAAGCTGTCCTGGAACCTAAAATACCATTTATCTACAGGGGAAATAAAGCCCTGGATTAAACAGTCCATAAAAGAATCTGGGAATTGACATGGGGCCCAAGGAGACCAAAGGTAACAAGATCTAGAGCAGGCATCTTTGTTTCTCTTGGCTGTAGGGATGTTTTCTTAGAAAACTAAACAAAACAAAATTTCCCCTTCCCAGTAACACCCCCCCACCCACCAACCCCCAGATAATTTGGCTTCAGGAGAGTGTTTCCTTCTGCTTCTTCTCCTCCCACCTTTGTTTGATGCTTTCAGCATATCCCCATCCACCACCCACAGCAAAGAAGTTTGCAAACATAACTGATTGAAAAGTGGGACTGGAGAGGGGCAGCTCCTCCTTCCAAGGATGTCCTTGGAACTGTGAGCTGCTCTGTTTTCCTGCAGAGAGACTCTGAATGCTTTCAATTTTACTTCACTAGTGCCTAACGTGGGGTTTTCTCATGCAGCCATTCTGGCAGACCCTAAATGAATGGATCATACCCAATGAAACTACCAATTACAGTTGGTAGTCCCATTTTAACATTTAATCCAAAGAAATCTGCCATTTTAATCTAATGCAGTCAGTAAAGAGTGATGCAAAAGGTCAATGCTAGATTAGGGTGAGGGCTTAAAGCAAGAGGCAGCAAAAATTTCACTGTTTTTAGGTGCTTCTCTTAAAAAAAATCAGCCTTTCAGGTGCTTCTCTTAAAAAAATCAGCCTGGTGCAAACTGCCTGCCTTCCAAAATTCAGCCAATAAACAGGCTAGGTGTGAAATATTCCTTCTCTGTGTGCTTTGTTCAGAGACCTTTTGTAGTGCAAAGAACACCCAGCACAAAAATCTGTGAATTCCAAATGAGTGCTCAGCCTCCTTTCCCCTTGCGGGTTCTCTGCAATCCTTGGAGCCTCTGCCACGTTTCCACAGGGCCACTTACAGCTGAGCTCTGGCTACCGCTGCAAGACCCAACTCACTGGGCCATGCCCCTGACTCAAGATGGCCAAAATTGTCACAGTGAGAGAGAGACTCAGCTGATGAGATCAGGGTCTGAAGAGACAAATTCCAAAGTGGAAAGAGAAAAGGATGTTTTCTTTTCCGCTGGACAAAACACAACTTTTCTGGCAGGCCCAGGCAGGACAGTCTGTCCACTTTGGCAATACCCTGCACGCCTGGACGTACACAAATGTGTTTTTACATGCAGCCTGGCTTGATTACTCAGTCTCCCTCCAAGAGAATTTGGCAAGAGAGATATCTGAGAGAATTTAGGAACGGCGCAGTCCGCAGCGTGCTGCTTCTCTCACACCGCTCCTAGCACCATTTGGAGCCACTGACCACTGGGAAAACACCCAAAAAACTCACCCTGTGTGCTGCCTGCCCTGCAGATGCTGCAGGCTCAGCCCCAGCTTGTACCCACAGACCTTTATCCAATTTATCAGAATGCTCAACCAGCCCCAAGGCCAAACCCTCCCCCCGTTCCCAATTATGAGTCTGAACCTTTGCCAAAGGCATCTGGTAAAAGATTCACACGTCAAAGGCTTTTCCTGACCTACAATCTTTTTGCATCCTGGCTTCTTCCAGAGCTAGAGCTGTTCTTTCAGTGTCCATCCCCTCCTGAAGGCACTGCTTAACACCCATCTGGGGAGATATTCTTTAATGCTGGTGCTCTGTTCTCCTAAACTGCGAGTTAAACTTACTGGGAAATGAATCATAGTTTGACTTGGGATTCTCATGCTTGTTTAGGTTGCAAACACCCCACCTGTTTGACCATAATATTATTTCATTTGTCTTTGCTGTTTGTAGAGAAAGGTACACCCCTTGTGCTTACTGGAAAGTTCTTGTGATTAGTGCCAGTGCCAGGCAACCTGAGAGAGGAAAACAAGTTTATTCTACTGAAGGCCATGGTTAGTCCTGGTTATGAAGTTCAAAACACAGTTAGCAAACAGAAGCACAAGAAAACACAGAGCTGAAGCATGTGTGCCACAAGCCTGTGCTGTAAATGTCAGGAATCCTCCAAGATCCACGTTCCAGATCCATGATCTGCAAGCCCACCCCAAGAGTGTCTGAGCTGTAGGATGCAGCTTCTCAGGATGGGTTCCTGCCCTGTCTCTTTTCAGCTCAAGGGTTATTTGCACTTCTCTGTTTTTTTAAATCCAAATAAACCAGTCAGATTGAATTTGAAGAGTCACCTTCTTTCTAATAAAAAGGATCTTATCACACAGCACTTCACTTTGGAATAAGTAGCTGGCATCTGTGAGAGCATTAATTGAAAGCATTCGTATTTATCCAAGTAGGGTCCATCATAAAGACTGCCAGACCTGCAGTAAAATACCCAAATTTGTACCTGGCAGTGCCAGGGTGCAGTGAAATACCCAAATTTGTACCTGACTGTGCCAGACCTGCAGTGAAATTCCCAAATTTGTACCTGGGTGTGCCAGACCTGCAGTGAAATTCCCAAATTTGTACCTGGCAGTGCCAGGGTGCAGTGAAATTCCCAAATTTGTACCTGGCTGTGCCAGACCTGCAGTGAAATTCCCAAATTTGTACCTGGCTGTGCCAGGGTGCAGGGTGGGACAGCAGCATGGGGTGCCACAGGAACAGAATGCACAGGGCAGCCCCAGCACCCGCTGGGAAAAGCAAACTGTAAAACACAAGGCAGACAAAACATCTGGCAGCTGCTTCAAATAGTTTTCTGTCTGAAGGGCAGACAAGCCTGCAATAGTTTCAAATGAAAACATGTGCAGAGGCAGGATCAGTGCTTCAGTGTGTTTTGTGTGAGCATTGAATGAGTTTTATTCCTTTCAGCACTGTGCTGTAAGCCAAGAAAGGCTGTGCTTTGGTTAGGTTTTTAATTTTAATGAACTTTACTAAATAAATCACTGTATTTCCTCCTCCAGTCAAATGCAACTTTGGCATAAGATCAACAGCATTAGCTCTGCATGGGGAGTGAGTGGGAGAGAAGAGGGGCAGTGTGCTAGGAACAGTTTTTCATAATTGTCTTACCTTATGCAGGAGAAAAGGTGTGACTGCCAAAGTAAGTTTTTAAAAGTATGACGCACGTTCTTTCAAGTTCCCACATCTCAGGCCCAGGGAAAGGGAAAATTGCTCTGATAGTGGCAAAGCACTTGCCAGGTACAGACTGGTGGCTGGGCTCCAACAGGGAAGTTGTTTGAGCTCAGAAATAAACTCTCAGTCCTGCAGACAGGACAGGACAGGAGAGAACTGGCAATTGCCTTCCCCCCTCCCAGGTTTCCTGTCCTGACATGGTCACAGCTTTGCTGAAGGTCCACAGGGCTGTGCAGGGCTGTAACCTGCACCCAGGACAGGCTTCCCTTTTGAGGGGAACGTGACAAAACTGCCAAAGAATGACATATTTCCTTACCAGCTACTCAGCCCCTCCACTGCACACTTCCCCCCTTGCACACCTCTCTGGACACAAATTACTTTCACAAAGAAAGGGAGAAGCAAAAGCTGCTCCGCTGCTGGTGCAGAGCACCAGGGTGCCAATGTTCTCTGCAGGAACTCTGCTGCAGCACAGGCAAGGCCGGGCCAGCAGCCTCCCAAAAAATGCAGGACCAGCTCCATGTGCGTAAGGGTGATGAGTCAGCAGCAGCAGGAGGAGGAGGAGGAGGAGGAGGAGGATGGGATGCTGGCAGGGCAGCAGGGGTGGCTCTCAAGGCAGTCCTGACACAAGCAGAACCTGCAGCTTTTACTGCTGCTCACAGAGGTCTGCCTGCCACCACGCAGGGCTGGGGGCAGGAACAGCAGGGGAGCAGAGCACCACTGATTTATTGGGACCTGCTAATCTGTGATATCATTTGTTGATTCCAGCAGGTCCAGTCCCCAACTCATGACTTCCTCCCCCGTTGCCATGGCACTGTACATAAACACTGCAGGCTCCCAGCCCGAGCAGGTCATTTGTTTCAAATATTCCATGCAGCTGGAACACAAGCCTGTTTGGGTGTCTGGAGCTGAGCATGAACTAATTCCTCAGTTTTCTGCACCCTCCCAGCACCCTCCAGCCACTCCCAGCCTTGACTGCAAGGGAACTGGGCAGAAACAGGCACAAAAATCAGAGTTTCCCTGCAGTCCTCTGCTGCCTGCAGCAAACCAGAACTGTGATTACTGAAAATGCTGGATGTTGAAGCTCAGGATCTACAAACCCTCGTCCTAAAGATGGTTTTCCACATGTAAGAGACACCCAAAATTTAAAAAAAAAATCTTCTCCCAATTAGAGACAAGAGGCAAGAAAACACTTGCCTTTTTTTGAGCCCTCCCTCCCCAGCACCCTTATTTGAACCTTACATGTTGCAGAGTGTGTGTGAATAAAAGATTTGGCTTCCTTACACAACTCAGTGGCTGCAGGGAGGGCAGAGAAGGGTGTGGACAGGAGGAGGACTTGGAGCCTTCATTGTCATGGACAAAAGCATCACCAAAGCTGGAGGGGCTGAGCCTCAGTGCTGGCACAACATGGGAGCATCTCTGCACTGCACAGCCAGCAGGCAAAGCAGCTGTAAAACCAGCTAAATAAAGCTAAAAACCCAAATTCCATCAGGAATAAAGCTAAAAACCCAAATTCCATCAGGAACCCAAGGCTGTGCCAGCACAGATGACATCCAGCAGCACTCAGGTTACCCCTGTACCCACACCTGCAGCCTGCCCTCCATCTCCACACACCTTTTAGATGCCAGCTTTACACTGTCTTCCAAGCAGAGATAAGGCCACAGCAGCTCTTGCTCTGCCTGTTTGGGCAGGCTTATTCTTGGGAATAAGCTCACTGCTCATGTACAAACAAAGTACAAAGAAATTTCATCATTTCATGCAAATAAAACGCACCAGCAAGTAATATTTAATAAAGTTTATTAGGTTACTGAGTACTATCTACAGTCATAAAATAGAAAGAATTTTAAACTGTACAAAATAATGTCCTGGTGAAGTGAGGAGAGATGGAAATGAGGGAGCACAAAGAGCATTGGAAGTAGGGAGAACACAGCTGCTTCCCTGGAGTTCTGGAAGACACTGGTTCAAGCTGAAGGCAACCAAGTAGGGCTCCACACACACTGAATTTTGTGTCCCACCCTGCAACAGAAACTAGTACAAACCCCTACGTTGAAAAAAAACTCATTTAATATTAGAATAAAAAAAGGGGCACATCACACCCCACCCAGTCTTGGCACCAACTCTGTGCTTTAAAAAATATACTATGCAAGTAGTTTATTTTCAAAAAGGTACCCTACAGCAGCTGTTTAAAACATGTTCTTATACATACACCACAAATATATATATTAACATTTTCAACAACTAAACTCATTTGTACCTACACAAAACTGAAAGGATAATTCAAAAGCAAAAAACCAACCAAAACAAAACAATCACACAAACATTTTTCAAGAAAAAAACCACAAAGAAATGTGCAAAATAACCCCAGAAAGGCAGCATAGTAACCTGTGGAGAGGTCAAGAGAGCAGCTCCTGCTAATAAAGGAGTGTCATCCTCTTTACCTGGCTACTGAGGATCTATTTGGGATGTGCTGATTTTGCCTGAATTGCTTGTCCTGTTTATTGCAGCTCTCTCCTGCTCCCCAGCTCTGGAGAGGTTCAGTCTCTCCTTGCTGTGCCTGCAGATCACCCCTGGCCTCCGTTCAATCCTCCCAAATTCCACCCTGCAGCAATGCCCCCCTGGGCTCCTCACCTGCTGGTGGCACCTCTGTGACCCCAGCAGAGCAGAGAGAGCCACTCCTGCTGCAGAGCTCAGTGGAGATTAAGCTGGGCAGAACAAAAGCCTGGTCTGGATGAATTTAAGCAGCTTACCCAAGGAGAGAATTCCCCAGCAGTGCCATTAGAGGAACATGAACGTGGAGCAGGGGGCAGAGCTCAGGGGACAGGACCTGCAGCTGTGTCACACAGCTCCTACAGATGGTCCCACCCTATTGCACAGGTCTGTCCTGCCCTGCTCCCACAGCAGCCAGGGCAAAGGCTGCAGTTGGCAGTCAGGAAGGAGGAGTGTGAAGACACAGCCTGACTGCAAAATCCACTGAGAACTGAGTCAAAGGCAGGAGGAGGGGGCAGAGCAGAGGATGGAGCAGGAGGAGCAGTGGTGGTAAACAAAGCAGGAGTCACAACCTGTGAAACAGCAACAGGGTGAGAAGTCCCAGCACAGACAGAGACATCAGCAACATAACCACCTTCTCCAAATTCAGAAGTGTCCTGGTGGAAGGGCTCTGGGTTTCGGTGTTTTAGGGCTTGGGGTTGTACTTTTTAATTTTTGGCTTTTAAAAACTCGTCAATTAATTCTTTATGGTATTCCAGACTCTTTTCAACTCTGCTGGCCACCCTGAGCCTTTCCCTTCTTAGGACTTGGTCTTAACACTTCTATTCCTAATGCCTCCTCTTCCCCCAAATTATGTTTTTATTATTATTATTCTTTTTTTATCATCCTTCCCTTTAGCTGGTAGAGAAAAACCATTCCCTCCGAGGCCCTGGAACCCGGAGGAGGCAGCACAGCCTTTTCTCAGGAGCAGAGGGAAGCACAGAGCCTCTGTAAATGTTCCTTTTGCCAGTGTGCTGGGGAAGTGACTCCCAAGGAACAAAGCACTCAGCTGTGACACAAGGATGGCTTGAGAGCTCGCCAGGGAGGGCACAGGGGGCTGAAGCAGTGGCAGGAAGCCTTTGGCCAGGGAGCTCCAGCAGTGGGGATGATGGAGGGTGGAGAGCCCAGTGCTCCACGGGGCAGCTCCAACCTTGCCTTGGTTCCACCTCCATCCTTGCCTTGGTTCCACCTCCATCCCTGCCTTGGTTCCACCTCCATCCTTGCCTTGGTTCCACCTCCATCCTTGCCTTGGTTCCACCTCCATCCTTGCCTTGGTTCCACCTCCATCCCTGCCTTGGTTCCACCTCCATTCCTGCCTTGGTTCCACCTCTGTCCTGGAGCACGAGGGTCATTGGTAGAGCAGGTAACTCTTGAGGGAGGCTGGCAGGGGCAGCGTGGGGATCTCAGCCAGTCTGTCCTTGCCCAGGGCCAGCCTCACGGCTCGCCGGCACAAGTCCATCAGAGGCAGTGGTTCAGCTGGGAAGAGAGACCCGAGACATCAGCAGCCCAGCCCACAGGAACACACTCACCCTTCCAAACCCCCCAGGAATCACTGAGCAAGGGAAGGGAATGCCTGGCACCTCTGCAGGGCCACTCAGCAGCTTCAGCTCTGAGCAGAGCAGGAGGTTTCTGTGGGCTACTTGAGCCATACACGTGTGAATGGAACAATCCTAGAATACCAACTGGAAGTTCCTCCTCTGCAATTCCATTCATTCCAGTCAGAACACATCTTCTAGCTCATGCAGTATCCAAAAAGTTTTGTAAGAGTCACAGAAGGAAAGACTACAGCAGCCAGAGCACCACGTGGCGTGGGTACCCAGAAATCAGCATGATTTACCTGGTACAGGAGGGTAACAGCTGCCAACCCCTCCATTTGCACTGCAGAGCTCCCATGAAAAACAAAGCCATCTGTCAAAGCTCCGTGTCACTGTTTGCACCTTTGTGACACTTCCCACCAGAGGAGTCCCTCCTGTGCCACAAATCTGGGGAGGATACAAGCCTTTGGCTATCTTTTTCTGCATCCTGTACTTCAAAGCCTGAACCAGACAATACAAGTTTTTCAGGAATGGCACACGGGGCCCTTGGCTGCTGAGGAGTCACTCACAGCACAGAGGGGACTGAGGTCAAAGCCAGAGCTAAAACACCCCAGCTGCACAGGAGGAAGGGCCACATCAGCTCCTCACAGCCTGTCAAAGCTCACCTTGACTCTGCTCAAGCCTGAGGGGTTTGTCCTGCCCCAGAGAGGGCTGACACATCCCAAAGCAGGTAACTGGCCATCCTCCTACTGCCTGAGGGCTCTGCCTGCCCCTCTGGAAGCTTCCTCTACTCACAGACACCCGAAAGCACCCACAGGCACGGAATGAGTTTGGCTGAGAAGCTGCAGTTTTCAGTAACTTTGGTAGATGCCTACAGCTCCTGTTTCCACTGCTACACACCAAATTACCCTGTTAATGAACCTGACTGTTCACACAGCCCCCCAGGCCCAGCATTTACCACTCATCTCTGTGTCACGAGGAGGACTGCACCCAGCCCTGGCCCTGTCACCCACTGCAGGATCCCTGCTGCCCCTCCACAGGGCCAGTCCTGCAGCACACTGCTGCTCTCTGCTCTGCCTGGGACACTCCAGAGAGGCCATTCCTGCCAGCACTCCTCTGGCACTTCCCCGTGTAGCTTGTTCTTAAAGCACTGGGGCACAAAGTCTGCCCCAATTCCGCCTGCCCTGCCCAGGGACAGCTGGGACAGCCCAGCCAGCACCCCTGGGGACAGGGGGCCTGACCCCCAGAGCCTTTAGATATTCACAGAACTATTACATTTCAGTTCAGTGGCCTTAAAAGGAGAGGCTCTTGCACAGAGATTCAGGTTTGTCCTCACCCAGGTCGCCCTGATACAAACCCAGTGTGACAGGAGAGCAGAAGGAAAAGCACACACTTCTGTGCCCTCCCTCCATTCACAAGCCCAGTGTGACAGGAGAGCAGAAGGAAAAGCACACACTTCTGTGCCCTCCCTCCATTCACAAGCACTACAAGCACTGGACAGTGCTGCTATTGAGTGCTCACGAGTGCTCAGAGCCAGACACCTTCTTTCTCTCCGTGCCAAAATAGCATCCAGTCAGTGCTGGCCCTGTGCCCACAATTCACTCCTTAGCTGAGAGCACACCACGACCAAAGCCAGGCCTGGAGGTGGCCCTTTCCTTGCTAGGAGCAGCTCTGTGCCAGCAGTTCCACAGACTGGCTGCCTTTGAGTGGAGCTGCAGGTTTTGGCTTTGACCCTCCAGCAGAACCTGGTTCCTGGAGCTGCTGACATTCTTTAAGCTGTTGTGGCAGAGAGAGCTGGGCTTTCTTTGGGTGAGAAAATGCTCTGCCAAGAGCTCTCTCTTTGGTCTTGCAGAGTTGAAGGGCACATCTCAAAGCACTTGCAGATTTTGCTCCTGCCCCTTTGGTGGTTCTGACAGCTCAGCTTTTCTGGTGCCTGGTGGCA
Source organism: Leptocoma aspasia (assembly GCA_013399835.1). NCBI lineage: Eukaryota > Metazoa > Chordata > Aves > Passeriformes > Nectariniidae > Leptocoma > Leptocoma aspasia. Next base: position 381,675 of record VXAX01001003.1, on the reverse strand, counting down.
GCTCTGTTGTGCTCAGGCTTTACCAGTGCTGGGCCAGCATTAGGACACCTCCAGCACAAACAGAAGAGCCCAGCATGCTACAGCCCCTGGGCAGACACTGTCCTGGAATGCAGGGGAAACTACTCTTCATACCAATACTGCCAGATTTATTTCACTAGCAACATAAATCCAGATTTTAATCCACTTCCTTCACCTCTCTCCTCCACCCTACCCAGAGGACTGAGTCACAGTCTGGCCCCCATGGGAACTTCTGACTATGAGAGATAACAGACTTTAGCACATTTGGACAGCCAAATTTATTACTGAGCTTAGCTAGGGATTGATGTGCCTGTTAGTAAAAGGCCTGGCATGCAGGCTGGGCTGATGACAGCATCCAGCCCCTCGCCAGGAACGAGCACACCCTGCTCTGAGAGAGGCAGGGAAGGGAGCTACTCTTCTGAAAGATGAAAAACATTCCCATTGTCTCAGATGGGAAAATCTGTCCCTATTCTAGCCTGCAAGGGATTTTAAACATCCCTTCATGACCCATGTAAGGAAGGGGATTGTCTCAGAGACCGTTTTCTGTAAAGAGACACCAGGATTCCAGTGCCAGTAACGCAACTGTCAGAAGAATGTTCCTGCTGCTCTTTTGGTGGCAATACAGGGTTCCCCATCCCTAGCTGGACAGCTGGCATCACCTTCTCCCACCAAACCACCTCCCCAAGCCCTGCCTGCTGCCTGCAGCGTGCCCTGGCGACAGCACAGCCCTGCAGCCAGACTTTGTGCATTTGCCATCGAGCTGCCCCCAGCAACCCTGCTGCTGGCACGGCTCCTCAGCTCCCCAGGAAGAGGAGAACCCTCCCCAGGATGGCCCAGCAGGGGCAGCCCGGGGGCTGTGCTGCCAGGCCCAGCCCAGCACCCATACTCACGGTCCAGTCCGTTCAAGTAGCACATCCGAATTTCACAGTGGCCCCACACGGCGCTCACCACCGGGTACAGCTTCTTCCCTTTGAGCCCTCGGAAGGCCACCCCCATGTACTGCCCGTCCACGATGAAGCTCAGGGTGCCATCGTCCATGTCCAGCACCACCAGGAAGGAGTCGGGCACGATGAAGGTCTCGTCGGGCTCCAGGAAGGCGGGGTAGGTTTTGCTGGGCTGGTTCTTGCCGTCGTGGTAGAGTCTGTTGCGCCCCAGGTCCCAGCCCCAGGACTCGTGGTTGTTGCCCACGAGGGTGGTGTAGCCCACGGAGTGCAGGGGGGCCTCCGCAGTGGCCACCCCCACCACGGCGTGGGTGCCCCGCTGGCGCATGGCCCAGGTGATCTGCCAGACGTGCAGCCCCCGCGTGTAGCCCACCTTGCCCCGGATGGCGTCTGTGCTCTGGGCCACCGGGTGCCGGTGGAACATCAGCTTGTCGTCCTCCTTCACAAAGACGTTCAGGGAGCGGTCGTCGTTGTTCCACGAGTGCAGCAGCTGCACCTCGTAGGACACCGGGGGCATGTCCAGCAGCAGGTCCAGCCTGGTGGGCTTGCTGTAGTCCAGCCCCTGGAGCTCCTGCTTCAGTGGCCTGTACACAGGGTCCCTCATATCCACGGTCTTTATCCCACCCGTGACCTTCTGACCCATGGTGTGTCCTGAGCTCGCCTCTTTACAGGCTCATGGGTTCACCTGGCAGCTCCTGCTGTCATCCAGCCCCGCAGCAAAGGTTGCCAGGAGACTTTGTCAAGATGTGCAGCACTCAGGATTGCCTAATGGAGGGAAAGAAAAACAAGAGACAAGTTAAACATTAGCACCCTGTGTGCCACATCCACAGAGTTCATCTGTTCACCCCAACGAGGCCTGCTCCCCCTCCAGCAGCCAGGGAGGCTCAGCTGCCCACTGATGCAGGGCTGAGGGGGAAATTCCCTTCAGCTGAAGCTCTGCTGAGTACCTCGGAGGCCTGGCTGCAAGTGCAGAACAGCAGACAAAAGCTGCTGGGTCCAGCCCTGGGGGACACTCATCCCAGCAGCTCCTGGCCCCTCTGAACCCCTGCAGCAGAGAAACCTCTGCCTGGCTTGTCTCAAGTGAGCAGCTTCGCTTGGGGCAGCTTCTCTTCTCCAACAGGAGAAAAAAAATCCCCAGTTTCAGCTGCAGAGCCCAGGGGGAGGAGCAAGATCCTTCTCACAGTTGGGCAGTTTTCCTTCCAGATTGCAGAGAAACCTCTGAAACGTTCAGGGCAGCTTGGCCAGAGATCCTTGCTCACTCTGTGCACCTCTCCTCCAGCACTGCATCCACTCAAGTGTCTCTGCTCTCACTCAGCAACACAAACAACCCTCTGTCACACAGCTGCCAAACTGGGGGCAGCTATTAGGAGAATTAGAAGTGGGAGGGGTGCAAACGAGCTTTCTAAGAAAAAAAAGTGTTATTTTAACATTTCCTGAAGTGAGGCAATCATGCAGTGCTCCTGCCAGCTACAGTCACAACACTTACTCACAACCAAGGACCTCATCTGGCATAGAAAACAGAGCATGAATCAGATCTGGGTTAAAAATAAGATTACTGGACATCAGCAAGGCTTCAGCTCGAAGGAGAACAGGGAAGGCTCGTGTATGTTCTGGGTTAGGGGTGAATTCAGCAGCTTCCCTGCAGGCTTTTACTACCAAGGTATGCCACTGGAACAGAGCTAAATCCCAGTTCTTAAGAAACAAGAGACAAGACTACTTTTTCTTTCCTTTTTTAAAATCATGGATGGAGAGGAAAATGCCTGAGATTCTTTAAAAGTCACATCCCAATGCACAGGCTGCAGTACAGCTATTTCAAACTATTCAGGGACCTCAGATGTTGGGCACTGAGACAGAAGATGCCATTTAAACAGGCCCAATCATGTTATCAGCTGCTGAGATGACACCACCACATCCTGGAAGTTAAATAAATACCATCCACAACATCAAAACAAATCCTGGGCTGTGTAAGCCAGCTGGTCAACAGCTGAAAACAAGAGAGTAACAGCAGAACCAGCTGAGGGAGGGCAGTCAGGGGATGCCAGTCGTCACCCTCCCACAACTCATGATTTAGCTGCTGTGGCCCACAGCTGATGCCTGGCCCCACGTGTCCCCATGACTCACTTCAGCCCCTCAGGGCTCCCTGGCCCTGCAAGCCCAAGGAGCAGCAGCATCTCAAACCAAGGGATCCCAAGAGCAAGCCCAAGCAGACAGCAGCTGAGCTCCCCCGGGAGAGGCACCCATGCTGACCCAGAGCAGGGCTTTTGGAAAGGCTGCAGGGTTTGCTCAGGCTGGGGTGAAGCTGAGGCACAACTCTGTGTGCTGCCCTGCAGAAAGCACCAGGTGAACTCCCTGCCATTCCCATTCCTGAGGCACATGGACAAAAGCTGTCAACAAGGCACTGGCAAGGCACACGTGGAAGTCCACAGGCAAATTCAGCTGTTGGAATTTTGATTAGGATAAGGGAACAAAACATTGGCAGAGGGAGGAGAGGCAGAGATTTCCTGTGCAGTACATGTGAGAACACAGCATAGCAAACAACAACCAAAACAAAGCAGGCTGCAGGAGTGCTGCTGCAGACCTCTTTGAAGCACAAAATACTCCAGAGAAGTGAGGGAATACAACTGTGCTCCTCATTAGCAAAGCAATGCCTTGCTCATTGTGGCTTCTTGCCTTTTGCCAACAAAAGCTCCATCATATTCCTCTGAGGCTGCTGGACCAGAAAGGGAATCACCCCTTTCAGTGAGGGGCAGCAGGGCAGGACAGCCCTCCCTCTGCAGATTTCTGAGCACAAGCACCACTCACCACTTGCACTGACCAGGAGCCTTCCCCAGGCAGACTGCTCACAGCAGAGCAAAGCCAGTGGCCAGAATACAGAGCAAGGGGTAAAGAAAGGGAAAAGATTGAAACAAAGGGGTGGGATGGAGTGAGAGCAGGTCAGGTGCAGTCACCCCATGCCAGGATTTAACTGGAATAGGGCTCCTGGTGAGGGCAAGGCAGTAATTCCTGCTCACAGCTGGCTCTGCTGCTCCTGGCACCAGCCTGCTCTAGAACTGCAGGGTGGCACCTTGCCCTGCAGTCAGGAACACAACTATGCCCTCGTTTCTCAAAAGGAAAAGCCTCCTCATGCACAAGACAGCACAGGCACTTTCCTGCAGCAGCAGCAGAGAGACAGAAAGGCTTATCCTGTTAAATTCATGGGTTACTGCCCTGGGCAGCTGGATATGAGACACAGGCAGCCATAAATGAAAAGATATGCTGGGGAATGAGCTGCTTCAAAACCTTTGAACTGCTACAGGTTTAAGCACAAATGTAAACACTGAAAGTGCTTTTATCTGTCTTATCAACAGCTCAGGCTTGCTGCAACTCTGCTCTGCTTTACCAACACGAGCTCATCCCCATGATGCACTCCTGCTCCCATGCTATTTTCAGTCCTGCTGTCAATCTTCTGGGCTTAAAGACTGGGGAATGAAACTCTAAGGGTGTCTCAGAGAAAAGTATTCACTGCTATTTTCAGTGAGGATTGGACCTCCCTTCCATTTGGGTGTTCAGAGCAAGCAGTCACTTTGCCACACTGGGAGGAAATGCCAGGTTCCAGAACAACTGCTTGCTGCAAATAGATCAAGGCAGGAGACAGCAGAGACATTTAAGTGGAAGGCAAAGTCCTGCTGTTAAACAGGGAGAACACAGCTCTGCAAGTAAGGCACTGCACATGGCAGAGCAGAGCTGGTGTCCAGCTCCTCTCTGCTGTTCAGAAATTCTGGTCCCTCACAGCTCCTCCCTTGCTCTGCACCTCCAGGACACCTGTCTGCAGCATCAGCAAGAACACAGGAAGGATCCTAAACTCCCTGATTCCTGATCTAGTTTTACTTTATTTCTTCAAGTTAGTTTACTGTGGCTTTATCTCCTTCCCATAATATTCATTAGGTGTACTTGTACAGATAAGAGGCCAAGCCTTAAACACCTCACAGGCTCTGGGTGCTCTGCAGACAATGAATCAGAGCCCTGCCCTAGAGATTTCCAGCCTGGAACACACCTCAGGAGAAGAAAGGGAAATATATTTATTCCACATGGTCACTGACTTGCTTACAGCTTTAGAAACTCAACCAAAGGATCCCAGACAGTACCAGTGAATGAGAGTAAAAAACCCACTGTAGTTTTGCTCAGGTTTCCATGATTTCACTAGAAAAGCATAAGGAAAACTTGGTTAATTTTCTTGGGCTGAATGTTGACCCTGCAAGCCACTAGCCAGAGGAACCACACAACTTCCATTTTGCTGGCTAACCTGCTGGAAGGTAGAAATGTGCACAGCCAGCACATCAGAAACCCCACAAACACCCTTCACACTCCTTCAGAACTGCTTCCACAGCAGGGATTTCCCTCTCCTCCCCTGGTGGGGCTGAGAACAGATCCCTTCATCACAGAGATATCCTGTGTGACACAGCTAAAAGCCAAGGTGGATCAGCACATCTCAGGTGGGGTGAAGGGGAAAGGACTCACGTGCCTCTAACAGCAGCCAAACTTCAGCCCCAAAGAGCCTGGACACTCCCTTTGCCCTGCTGGTAATTCTGAGCACCAGAAACACAGCAGGTGACCTGCACTGGGTGCTTGTGCCTGCTGCAGAACCTGGCCCAGGAGGGCTGTCACACCTGGCCCAGGAGGGCTGCCACCACTTCAGCAGCACTCTGGCCTCAGCACCCCTCCCACCCACTGAACACCGAGCAAACCCTGGGCAAAGCAAGCTCACCTGAGCTGCTGGAGCTCTCCAGGGCTGTGCCAGCAGAGACTGGCAGCTCCAGCACAGGTGACAGCAACAACTGCACCCACGGCACAGCCAGGGCGAGTTTCGGAGTGTTGCAACTCTGCCGGGAGCAGGACTGGGCAGGCTGCCCTCGCTGCACAGCAATGGTTTTGGCAGCCTCACACGTGGAGAAGGTTGCCACAGGGGCAAGTTGCTCAGCCCCACCTCCTGAGGAGCAGCAGCAGCTTGGCTCAGCAGGTTCTGCTGCTGGCAGGGCTCTGCAGAAAGTGAAACTGCAGTCACAGAGCACCAGAGGCTGGGCAAGGAAGAACTCAGGAAGGTGGCACGTGTCCCAGCCAACAGCAAAAAGGAAAATGCTCCAGCAGAGCAGGTCACTGTGCTGCAGAGGTGGCAGGGAGAACGAGACTCCCAGGTTAACAACACACAGGTGAACTGCAGCCATCCCCTGCTGCCAGGACAGGAGCTGGGGACAGTGCAGGAGGGGGACACTGATGCTGATGAGAGGTGCCAAGCTCAGCTTTGTGCCACAGAGCTGCACTCCAGAGAATTCCTTAGGAGGGAACTGCAGAAAGCTCAGCCTGAGCAGAGACAGCACCTATACATGGTGCAAAAGGCACAGGCTTTTCACAGCCCCAATTTCTTCAGGTGCACCCAAGAGATGTGTCCATAACCTGCTTGCAGACTGAGAGCCACCACAAATAAATCACATTAAATAGCAGGAAGAAAGGTCACACCTTTACTCACATATCCAGAGGTTCACCTTCCTTGCACCTTTGTACCTGTCCAGCCACCTCCAGCTGATTTTCCATGTGTCACTGACACTTTGCATACAAGCACTGCTTCCAGAAGAAGCCTCACAACCCTTTGAGGCTGAAATTACACCTGGCACGTTGCAAACACAACCCCCCAGTTTTATAACCAGGCAGCACTGGAAAGGCCTGGTCACGCTGCCATGCTTGCTGAGTGTTTTCCCCTCCAGCACTGGAGCCATTTGATAGGCTGCATTTAGAGAGGCATTTCCTCCACAATTAAGCCACCATGAATTTTAAACAGTAAATGTTTATGTTCAGAACTATTTGCATTAAAGAAGCCCACATAATCCAGGATAAGCCACCTCTTGGACAAGAACTCCCTGCTTTTTGTTACTTCCTCACTTAATTTGCAGCCTACGCTGCCCACTGTCCATCCCTCATCTCTGTTTAAGTATCTGGATTCATTAGTTTTGTCTGACAATGAGGGGAGCAGTGGAAAGAATGAAGTTTGATGTTTCTACCTCTGCCCAGAGTTTCCACTCCTGTATCAAAAGCACTTTTTTGGCTACGACTGAGAGATTGGCCAACACCACCACCAACCCATCAGGACAAAACATTTGGTAACAAGGCATTGCTTTCCCCTAAAAACAGTTCATGAATCACGGTGGTTTCTTGCTAGCAGCAGCTACATTAAAAGAAATCCATGTTCTCAGCAGCTACCTACCAGAACTCCCCTTCTGTCCCTTCCCAGGTGGCAGCAGGGCAGAGCAAAGAGACTTTCTCGAACAGATGGCTTGGAAATGTCCACTGTGGACTGTGAGGATTGCAATCCCTGCCCCTAAAGGCAATAATACAATATCCTGTGCCAGGAGACACAGCAGGGCTCCTCCTCTCAGGTAAAGCAGTTGGAGCTGGAGCTATTCTGCTGTTAAGGTTGTTCAGTTACTGCCTCTTCTTTTTTTCATTTAAGGATGTCACAAGCACTGCTAACAGTAAAGCAAAAATCCCCACAACAGAGCAGCTGCCAAGCACCAGATTACTCAGCCTGTTGCCCTCAAACACATTTATTGTGTCTGCAGCCCCAGCACATGTATTTACATCAAATCCATCCCTGCCAGAGGGGAAGTTGTGCAAGTGTCTGGTGCTGCTCATCACTACAGAAACAGCATCGTTGAAATCTGGGCCAGGTACTAGAAACAGATCATTCTTGGTCCATTGCAGGAGTCTCTGCTCCTCCCAGCAGATCCCACAGCACTAGGAACTGGATGTTGTTCTGATCCACATTCAGTAAAATCAGGGCCTCGTGGTGCAGGAGTGAAGTTAAGCTCCATCCCTGCTTCCCTGGCACTCAAATCTTATTTTCTCTCTCACCAGTTTCACTCCTTCAAAAACCAGAGCCTGTACAACCTCTGGGCAACCTGCTCCAAAGCTTGGCAAGCTTCATGGTGACAAAACTCCTCATACTTGGGGTTATGCATCTTCCTCCCTGTTCAATTCATTCCAGTTCCAGGTTGAATTTTGTGTTAATCCTCAGGTCAAATAAATCCTAAACAAGTGATTTCAACCCCTTGTCCCAGCTGTTAGTGCCTCCACACCACACAGCAAATTATTCCAAGCAGCACAAACATGGGTTCAGTTCACATGCCTTATTGTCTTACCTTGACATGTGGAAAAACTCAGCATTCCTCTGGAATGTTTACCCAGATCTCTTCATCCTGGGCTTCCTAAGTGCTGGAAAAAAGGACTGAAGTCCCATCCTTGTGTGTGAAGACCCCAGTGGATCTTTCACACTTTACAGATTCAGCTCCTCCCCGTGCTGAGGTCTGTGGAGTCTGAGGGTGTCACCACTGAAGACAAAAGTCTCACAAGAGGAGACAGCTGAGTCACTGAGGAAGTGACTTTTTTCACACTGTTTAGGAAACCATTCTGTTCACTTAGCAAAAGGATGTTTTCAGAAGTCAACACCCCTGCAATGCACCCAAAGCATCCACAGCTCACACAGCTGTGACAGGCTCTTCACAGCAGGAACCCCAGAGCCTGTCAGACCCTCCAGTGCCCCCAGCACCTGCCCACGGACAAAAACACCTTTCCAGGTGTCCCTCAGTGGGTCTGGAAGTCCCAGCAGGTATTTCCCTGCCCCTACTCTGAAATGGGATCTTGGAGCATGACCTGCACAGCAGATGTGCCCAACATCTGCACCAACAGTTCTTGGAACATGCTGGATGATGACAGCAGCATCTTTTCTTCCATGCCCTGGCCACAGGCCAAGCCAGCCAGGGCCTAAGTTTAGGAATTGTCCATTCCCTAAGGTCAGCTGGTAGATGAGCAAGGCTGTGGCTCAGCCTCATCCATCAGCTGTCCCCCCTCTGAGGACAGGCAGGCTCCAGCCTCCCCCTGGAAACCCTCACACCACCCTCTGGGAAGCACTGCAGGAACAGGGCTCCTCTTTTTAAGTGGGGAAGATGAAAGCCAGAAGCTGGATGCTCACATGAACCTCATGCTCAGTGCAAGGCTTTGAAGGCAGGAAGGCTGGGAAGAACAATTCTGTCCGGCTCCAGGACACAGATTGCCTCAGTGCCACTGTCTGAAGGGCTGTGCTATCCTCAGTCCTTCCACACCTCAGGCTGTTGGCACCCTGTGACAGCTTCAGCTGGCAGGAAAACAAGCTGCACAGACACTCACACCAGTGCCTGGCACCTCCTGCCCCACCTGCGGCAGCTCAGCCCCATCTGCACCTCCCACCCCAAAAGAAGTCCCTGATGCTCCCAGGTGAGCAGGGATCTGCATGTTCACCCACAGCAGGCAGGGCTCAGCAGCCCCCAGCTCTCAGATTTGTTGCCAAGGAACACGGAATTACCTCCAAGATAAAACCAGCAGTTTTATTATCAAAGTTAACTAGGTACTTTGCTTTGAAATACAGTTTCTTCCCCTGCATCAAAGGGTTGTTAATTTTAGTCTTGTAGCAAAAAAAAAAAAAAAGAAGAAGAAGAAGAAATGAAAGCAGCATCTGCTTGGAAGAGATGAATGGAAGATAAAAGGTGTCTGTGACAGAAAGCTGGCAGCAGCCTTATGTTTTCTATTCAAGTTTAATCTGGGAACAACAACCACCCTTAAACATAACAAAAGCTGTGGAAAAACCCTTTCCAAATCCAACAACACAGCCAGAAGATGCAATTTCTCTTCCCCAATTGGTGCAGCAGCCAGCTGAGGTGGAGAGTCCAGACAAATCCAGGCTTGCTATGCCAGGCTCACCCAGAACCTCAGCTTGCTCAAATCCATCCCTGCCTCAGCTTCCAATTCCTTCTCCCTCCCCTGAGTCTCCAGAGCTTCCTAGAGATCTGCCAGAGCAGAGAGGAAGCACCTCCAGGGTGTCTGGGCACGAATGGCTTGCAGTGCAGCCAGCAAGGAACAGAACACAGCCCTGGCATTTCTGGTGTGCCCAGGGCAGCCTGCAGGCAGTGCCAGCCCTGCTGCACTGCAAGAAGTGAAGCCTGGGTGCCCAGCCCTCCACTGAGGGGCAGGGATGTGGAAAGCTTCTCCCCATGACCTTCAAACCCTTTGGAACTTATTGCTGTGGTCCCTGCAGTGACAGAGGACTCTTGCAATAATATCAGAAGGCTGAATATTATTTATTAACATGACTCTATAATTCAAAGGATTTGGGCTATTGTCTGCCCAGTCTGGAGCATAGAAGCTGCTACTCCCAGCTCTGTCCAAGGAATGCCAGAATAGCTTACACAATCAGAGATAACAACTTTTCACCTCATAGGTAGAAAGAAAGAAAAAAAACCCCTATCTCCCATTATCAGGAGTCAGGCAGAGAAACCTCTGTCCTTGAAACACAGCTCAGAGATTTGTTTATAGAAACCTGTACAGAGTAAAAAGATCTTCCCCATGGGAAGAACTTTTCTGCAGGCCTGCATGCAGGGAAACTCATAAAATGTCCACACAAGAGGAACTCTCCAGCAGCGAGAGGCCAGCACGGTGCACTCTGCCTGACCCAGCCCGCTGCCAGCCTCCAGGAAGATGTGGTGCTCACCTCCCACTCCTGCCAGCAGCTGTGCAACTCAAACATTGGCCACAGGAGCAAAAAATCCCAAGGAAAGAGCTGGATAAACACAGAACAGACCGGTGCCCAGACGTTTGTCAGCATCCAGCAAAGCAGCTCAGGGAGGTGAGCCCTCCCCAGGCAGCAGGGATGGCCCAGCAGCTCCCAAATGCTGAGCTGGGAGGATAATTCCTGGCAGACACATTGCACAAGAGACAGCTCACGCTGCCAGCTTTACTGGAACACACTCAGCAACTCCCCAAAGCACAGCATGCTGGGATGATGCTGGATTCCTGGCCTGTCATTAGCCAAAAAAAGGTTTAATGGCATGGTTGGGCTCTGTGTTTAGCTATAATTGACCTGGGACATCCCATAATTAGGGAGAGACACTGCACACCTCACTGGAGCTGGCAGTGAACACAGTCTCAGCGTGATGTTCTGCTTTCCCCATCACCTGAAAGGGTCCCTGGAAATTGCTGTGGTGTTTGGAGACAGGCAGGGTGACCCCAGAGCTTTGGCTGGCTCCTTAAATCACCCACCAAAAGGCTTCACAAAGCAGCAATTTTAAGGAGCCTTTCTAGCTTGAAGTTTTATCCCTGAGAAAGCTCAATGAGACAAATCATATTTGCAAGGGCAGAGAGCACCAAAATGAAAAGGATAAAAGCACATTATACAAACTGTGGCTGCAGGAATGCACATGCTGCTTTCAGAGGACATCTGCACTGAAAGGTGGCCAGATATCCCAGAGCAACTTTTTCCTGGAAATAGCAGTTGTGGTAACACAGAACAAATGTTTTTGCCAAAAAGAAGTGACCAAGACATGCACTGAACACTGTTCACAGTAGCTGCAATACTGGTTCAAGTGGCAGGGGGTGAAATTTACCCCTTAGTCTTATTGGGACACGCTCAGAAATTCACTGCTAAGCAACAGCTTCACAAGCCTGAACTCTGTAAATCAAGTGATATTTCAAGTGGCTTCCTCACCACCTCCAGTGTGCCAAGACTCAGCTGCACCTCAGGGCACAGTCTCCTGCAGGGGAGGAACTGCTCAGCACCTGAGGTCTGTTTGGTGGTGCCAGGGAATGCCAGGATGGTTTTTACCCCTTCTGCTTCCACCTTCCCCAGGCTCTGACACCAGCCCAGAAGCCTGAGTAAGCAGGGTCTGAAGAACACACGTGTCCTCCCTTCCCTCCCCAGGGCTCCTCAGCAGACTAAACTGTGGGTTTCCCCTCTGAAACAACAAAATTCCATACCTGCAATTACACCAACAGCCTTCTGCTGTCACCATCCAGGCTTGGCCATCTGGGTCCTTTCCACCAAGGGGACCCCCTGAGAAACCTCTCCAGTGCAGGAGACAAGAAGCAGGGGACAGTCAGTGATGAAACACCCCTGAGCTGCACTCCTGAGCCCTTATCTAGGCACTGAACAGCTGCCAGCACTTCCAGAGTTCAAAGGCAAGACAAAAGCTGTACAGCCAAGCTGTCCTCCCCACATACCACAGCCACCACACGGCCTGTAAGTCAACATGCCTTCCAAATAAGTGTTTAACATCAACATTTGTAGAGTCACTTAATTCCTGGTGAACCCAGCTATTTGATGTGGGCCACAGAAAGCTCCCATGACATCAATGGAAAGTTTCCAGTTAGAAAAACCAGGTTTTGAAACAGATTAATAGAAGTTAAGAAATCGAGACGAAGAAGCCTTGTAGGAACAGGCAGGAGATCTGTTCTTAAGCAAGATGCACTCAACACACCCAGGAACAAGCAGAAAAGAGAAGCTGCCTTGCTTTTTCAAAGTTTAGAGACCAGGAATTGTAGAGATCAGCCAATTCTGCTGGCTGCTGTCTCCAGTGTGCAGGCTTCTGTCCTTTCTGAGGCTGCTCAAAGTGTGTTCAGCTGTTTCTTGGCTGCTGCTGGAGCTCTGGTTCCCCCTCTGGAGGAGGCTGGATGGCTTGGCCAGGATTTGCTGTGTGCAAACAGCAGTTTGAAGGCAATGAGAAAGCCACTGCCACCCACCACCCAGTGCACCACAGGCTCCCAAACACGGGATGGATGTCAGCTGTCTGCCTGGAACACCAAACAAAGCCACCACATCCAGCAGCCTTTTCCTCCACTAAAACCTCACACCAGACTAAACCCACCCTGCAGTTTTATTTACTCGTCACACTGCTGGCATTCAATGGAAGCATCAACTGAGCCCCCTCTCCAGATAACACCAAGCCCTTGGAGATATCAGCCCAGCCTGGACAGAGCTGGCTCTGGAGCTATTCACCCTGCAGAAATCCATCTAGGCACAGGTAATGCCCTGCCCAGGGCAGTTATCTCCTGTCAGACTCGAAGGCAAAGCAGGGTTCCACTGAGGGACCTGCAAAGCCACCCTGCCACCTGCTGGGCCATCTGCTCTGTCCTTCTGGGCCCCAGGACCTGCCCCTGGCACCTCTCTGGCACCTGGGTCAGACCCAATGTCTGTGACAGACCCTTCTGTGCCCCTCTTGGGTGTGCCAAAACAGGATTTCAGAGCACGCAGAACGTTTTCCTGTTGAGAAGGCTTTTATGCCAACACAATCACTGCTGGGTCTTCTGCTGTGCTGCTCTGCACCTTGAAATGGAGATTCCCATCAGGCCAAGGATTCCTTCCAAACCAGCCTAGGCTGAGGATTGGTTGGTGTTTTTGCCAAGTTTGAAGACAGCCTAATCCAAATAACATAAGAGCACATGCCTCTGAACAAGTGCTGGTTATAACACCTTCCTCTCCACCTGAATGACTGTAGGCTCAAATCCCATTTTCCTGTCTTAAATACACAGGGGGGGTTGTCCTCAGCCCCAATATACAGCACACTGCTCTCCAGTGCCCCTTGCACATGAACTCAAATTCATGTGCATGAATTGTGCATGTGGAGCTGCTGCCAACACAGCACAACCCATGCACTCCTCCCAGCCCAGCAGCAAGGGCCACAGGCTGCTGTGGGCAAGCATCTCAGGAGTCACTGTTCTCCTCTCACTGAGCAGCAATGCTGCACAGAGGGCCTGAGGTGCCACCAGCAGTGAATGAGGGCATCTAGGCAAACTCCAGGGCCCAGCACAAACCTCCAAACACTGCAGTTAGGATGCAGGCATTCTTGACAGCCCTGCATGAAGCAGATTGTAATTTACAAGGCCATTCAAACCAGAATTTATCCACGGAGAAGTCTGCAGAAGTTTAAACCACGGGTTTCTAAACATCTGAGACCAATGCAGCCTTCTCATGTAGGGAAAGGTTTGGCCTTACCCCTTGCTTGCTTTTCTTGGCAGTTCCCCATCCGTGGCTCACGTTCTTCAGAACAAAGTTGTTTCTGCAGTTTTTGTGCAACTGAGTGCCTTTGTACATTTATGGTGTCAAGGCCCCATCTGGGATCTCCTCAGGACAGATTCCTGACTTGATAACATACCAGCTCTCCAAAGAAAGCAGTTTGAAGCTAACATCCACACAGCTGCTCTGACTTAGGAGCTTCATCAAATTCCCCTTCCAGGCTAAAAGAAAAAGCCCATGTTTGGTAACTCCATTCAGACACTACCACCTTCTGCCCCACAGCTGCTCTCACTTTGGTATCTGGCAGATGGTGGTGGTTGTTGGGGTCTTTTTGCTTGTTTGTTTAAGTAAAAAGCTTTCTCCTTAAAGAGAAAGCTTTGCAGGAGGACCAAGTGACACTTTCTCCTCCCAGGGGAAGTTTTACTGTTATACACCAGCACTGTTTCAGCTTTAAGTCTGTCTTCCCATGTTCTAGAACAGAAAAAACTCACAAAGCCATGAGACAAGGAAATATCAGTGGATAAAACTCTCCTGAATTAAGGAAAAAAGCTAAGGCAAAGACATGTGGCTGTTTATTAAATGAGAAAAAGATGCTAATCCAAAAGACTCTGAATCTGCCCTTCAGTGCTGCTGAAGTACAACACATAAAAGCAGGAGGGAGGATGACAAGGACGGGACACTGGCCAGTCCAAGCCTTGCCAAGCCCCAGCTCCTCACTGGGGCACCCCCACACTGCACAGATCAGACATTTCCCACCTTTTCCACACCACCACGTGGCAGAGCCCATTAAATAAAGCCTGCTATTAGCACCCATGCCAGCCTCAGGTGCCAGGCAGGCAAAGCCCTCCCTTTGTTCCCTGCCTTTGGGAACAGCCGAGTGCCACGGGCAGCGATGGCAGCAGGGCCACACACAGAGCAGGGTCAGCCCCAGCCAGCCCTGCCCTCATCCCCCCAAACCACATCCCTGGGGCACACAAACCCTGCCAGCCACAAGCACCAGCTGGCTGCACAGCCAGAGCAGCCCCAGGCAGGGCAGCGGGTGACAGAGCTGTCCCCAGCAGTCGTGAGGCAGCACCAGGACTCACATCTGCTCATCCCTGTGCTCCAGGACATTGTCCTTCCCTCTCTTTCCTGGGCTCTGCAAGGGCAGCCTGCAGCCCCTTGGGCTGGCACTCAGTGTCACTGGGAGCAGGACATTATTCGTGTGCCTCCACACAGCATCCAGGCCACACCAAACCAATTTTCCTAGAGACATTTCTTTTGTTATCTCCTTCCCTTAAACACTGCGGAGTTCAGGCAGCTCATGCCACCCCAGAGCTTTTTTCCAAACAGATAAAAGCAGTCCCTATACCAAATTAACACTCAGAATGAGGATTTTTCTTTTTGCTGTAAAAACCACTTAGTCTGCAAGAGAATTTTCTGACCAGTGCCACAGAGCAATTTACTTTATCCCAGGAGTTTCCAAAGCATTACCATTAAGGGCAGAGCAGTACAGAGTTAAAAGGGAATGGATGTTTTAGTAGTCCCTGGGAAAACACAGTTAACAGTGGCACATTATCCCCACCATGTGCTTGGAAACTATTATTTTTAGCTGTATTTTCTCACACTCAGCAGAGAGTATTTGGCCATTACCTGCAGCACATACCCCACCTCTGTTAAAGACAACTGCACTCTTCCCCCAGCAATTATTCATGGAAACAGAGGCAGCTACAGCAGTTACTCACATGGAGTAACTCAAGGGAAGATTTCTTTGTTTTCCAGAGCAGTGCAGTAACTGGAAGTGAGTCAACACCTTGACATGAGCTCATTCTGCAAAGGCCACCAACAAAGGAACCCAGTGACTGCAGTCTGGTACCAGACACTTACTCACTTTTATTCTGCAGGCATCACACAGCTTTGTCTGAAAGCAACTGGTGTCTGACTCGTGACTTGGCAAGGCATGAGCTCCATCACACACCTGGAAACACAAAGGAGCAGGGCAGCAGCTCCAGAGCCAGCCACAGGCACCAGGTTTGGGAAAATCACAGTTCAAGCAGGCCTAGTCAGCTGCTCCTCCACTGCTCTGCCAGTTAATACAAGTACAAGGCTCCTGCCACAGGGCACAAAGATAAGCTCAGCCCAGCTGAAATCATCCCCTGCCAGCCCCAGTTAATCCTTGTCAACACCAGCCCTGGGTGACCCCAGGCTCAGTAAGTACAAGTCTACTGAAGCCCAAAATTACAGCCACCACTTGCATTGGCCTCTCAGAGCCCACCAGATGCCAATTCCAGTGCATGCAGAGGCATCAGCCACAAAATGTGACCAAGACACAAACCTCAGAGAGCCACAGAACATACTCCAATCCACATCTTATATCCTTCAAAAGCTACATTGTGACTTGGAATATTATCTGTCAGCACTGTCTGCACTCAGTCCCAAACCCTGGCACAGTGTCCTCACTGCCTCATCAGCCACAGATTTTAAATTCCAGCAGCTTCATGGATTCTTAATTAGCCCTCACAAGACAAGCAGGCCTTGCAGACTGCTTTCACTTTTTCTGAGAGGAAACAGCGTCCAGGGAAGGAAACCAACCCAGACAGAGCAGAGCAACAAGCAGAGGCCGTTCCCCACAGATGCAGCACAGATCAGCTGGCCAGCTCCTGGAACACAAGCTCATCCAGCAGGAGCTTACCAACAGCTCCAAAGCACACCACAGTGCACTCCAGTAACCTCCAGGGCAGAGGAGAGAGGCTGCAAAGGCTGCTGCACTGCAACAACCCAACATCCCCTGAGGAATACGCTGCTGCAGCTCATCCCTGCCTTTCAGGGGGGTGAAGAGTAAATTGCTGCTTTATGCATCCATCATCACCACTGCTGAGAGCCTCGGCAGGGCAGGGAGGGACGGGGCAGCTCCCTCTGGCAGCTCAGGGAAGATGCTCCTCCACTTCTGTGAACAGCAGCACGGCTCCATCGCATTCCTGGCTGCTCCCTGACTAACTCAGCACAGAAATATCCTTCCTTGCAGGCTGGGAGAGCCACTCTGACCATCCCACAGCCAGGCCACTCTGACTGGCAGGCACTGGAGGCTCCAGTTTGGTCCTGGTGATGCAGCAGCCAACTTACACCAGCCAGTCCGAGCTGTCTGTGATACTGAGCTTTGCAACGCTGCATCTGGTGTAGAAATCAGATGTTAGAGGGGTGGGAAAGACACAGATTACTCCCGGGACAAAAGGTTCATTGAGCCATCCTGCATCCCCATCATGGAAAAAAAAAAAAAAAAAAAAAGAGGCGATCTTTCTCCAAAGAGCAACTCCCATTTTTACAATCATTTTGTAAACTTCCTTATCTCGAGCCATGGCTCAGACAATTCACAGTTTTTGAATCAGGCACGGCCACCAGCAGCCACCAGGCACCCTGGCTGCCCACTTCAGCCAGGGAATAAGGACAAAACACGGCATAGTCCAGCAGGAGGCTACAGCAAGACCGACCTGACAACAAGTCTAGGTCTTTCAGACAGAGGATTATGTAAGCCCCCGTTTTGTTCGCAGGGGTTCATGTAGTAAGCAAAGAGCCACAGTAACCAGACCCTGCAAGGTGCACCCCGGAGCGGCAACCACAGACCCCGAACCACCGGCCCCGCTGCCCTAACGAGCCGGAGCGACCCGCACCGGTTATCGGTGGTGGCTCCGAACCCGCACACGGCCACGCCACCGGGCTCCGGCAGCCGCTCCTCCCGCGGCATCCCCCGCGGGGCTGCGGAGCCCCGGGGCCAGCATCCCATCCGTGCCCCCAGGGCCAGCATCCCACCAATGCCCCCCGGGGCCAGCACCCCATCCGTGCCCCCCGGGGCCAGCCCCCCATCCGTGCCCCCCGGGGCCAGCACCCCATCAATCGCCCCGGGGCCAGCACCCCATCCAATGCCCCCCGGGGCCAGCACCCCATCCAATGCCCCCCGGGGCCAGCACCCCATCCAATGCCCCCCGGGGCCAGCATCCCATCCAATGCCCCCCGGGGCCAGCA
>VXAX01001003.1:343545-355521 GCA_013399835.1 Leptocoma aspasia | reverse complement strand
AAAAAAGGCAAGAGTCAGAGTGAACATTTAATACTGCACCAACATTGTCTACTTTGCACAACTAAAACCCTGAAACTTCACTCACCAGGACAGGGAAAGACCACCCAACTCTGGAAGAAATTAAAAGACACTTCTTGTTAAAAACTATTTATTTTTTATAAATATAATTCTTCATTCATTAAACAATATGAAAAGAATCATAAAACTTTACTCATGGGAAAGAAAAAGATTTTACAGCTTGATTTATAAAAGTTGATGTGAAAAATGAGTTATTTCCAGTGTTCATTTTCTGTAAAACATATAAATAATTATACCATTGAATTGTAGGAATGCACTTGATATTAAAAAAATTGATAAAAATTGGTATCAATAATCACTTATGGGAGAAACAGACTGTAAGAAATTACTCCATGGAGCTGCCTTTGCAAAGAAAGGTTAATACAAGCTCTCAAGAAGGTGCACACCTTCTATTAATAACTTTCACAAAATAAAAATAGCCCAGCTTCCTTGGCCTACAGCCCAGTGGATTGCTACCATTCCTCCCCATCGGATTTGTTGCTCATTTAACCCTTCTTCCCATCCAGTCTCTCTCTTTCCAGTCATAAATTTTGTATATTCAAAAGTATTTGGTTTTCATTTAGCAAATGCTAAGTATTAAAGAGTTCAACAGGAATTGTCTGTGTGAAAGAAAGAAATACACTTCTGAAAAATCCCCCAAACAACCCAGATAGCTCCATTCACCAAGGAAAACACGTGGAAACTTTTAATGGATTTTAAGAAATCTTGGATAAATTTTGGGGTGACCCACTAGATAGAGACTTCACAAATAAACCCTATTTTCAGCTGAAAAGAACAGTAGCTCCCTGGGAAAAAACCCATGTGCTTATTTCAAAGTGCAAATGAACCTTTCAGTGTTTATTTCCAGAGGTGCCAGCCACATATTACCAAGCAAGTGTGCAAAAAAAAAGGAAACTCAAATGCCACACCCACCTGTAAGACAGGAATAATCTCTGTTATTCATAAAAATACAGTTACTCTCTCATAGGTAAGTTTTGCATTAAAACTTGTTCCCTCACACCAAATACAAAAGAACTGGAATGAAGTTAACGTGGATATTTTTGTTTAAAAAGGAAAGATTTCTCTGCTAGCTAAACCAAATAATTCCTCTGAGCACCAAGCTTTTCCCTCACTAATTATTGCACTGCTGGCAAGCAGTGAGCTGCCACACTCCTCACCCTGTCCCCATTATTTTAGCAGCCCAAAAAGCAGTTTGTCTTCCCCCCCATGCCCCTGGTACAGCCATCACTTCATGGATGCAGGCAGTGACTGCTGACAGGCTCAGGACTGCAGGGAGCTCACAGAGCAGTGTCAGCATTTAGGGGCCACCTGCCCCACCAGCCAGAGGGTGGCTGTGCTGCCAGGGAAGCCCAGCCCAAGCCAGAGCCTGGCTCACAGCACGATGGGCTGCATGGACAAGGTTACAGATCCAAGTGCACACCACCATCCTTTCACTGAGACAGCCACTCTGGCCCAGCCAGACTGAGCAGGGCGGAGGATGAACGTGCTATTACTGTCTTTTAGCCTGAGAATTACATAAAATTTAAAATAATTTGGCAGGCAGTTGATTTAACAAGTGTCCCAAAGTGCCTGTGAGGTAGTTACAGCCCAATAAGCACAAAGGCCTGACTGGAAAACTGAGGCACTTCAAGGTGAAGTCATTTGTCCAAAGTCTCAGTCAGAACCCAGAGCAGAGCCAGAAAGGCTGCACTGCAGAAAGGCTCCTCTGAGCTCTGGACACTGAGCCCAGCTCCCTCCAGGCTCCAATGCCAGAGGTGCTGCAGGCCACGGATCTCCCAGAAGGTTGGGGGTGTCAGGGACGAAGCTGCTGCTGGCAACAGAGGAACATGGACACTGTGTAGGAAAATCCAGGCTGCAAAGGCCATGCAGGCAAGGGAGGAGGGACCTTGTGAAGGCATCACCCCAGCAGAGCTTCATAATCCACGTACCAGACCAGCTGGCCAGAGCTGGGGCTGACGCCCGAGATCGGCCACTTCCTGGGCTCGTGGCCCACTCTGCTGAGCAGCATGGTGATGTCGTGCTTGCCCCTGCCCAAAACCAGGACGAACACCTGCCTGGCCCTGTTGATGAGGGGCAGGCTGAGGCTCATCCTCTGGTGAGGCTTGACAGGGCTCTCAGTCAGCACCACGGTGGGAGCCCCTTCCAGGCCGTTTTCGGAGCGGGGGAAGAGCGAGGCCGTGTGCCCGTCCGTGCCCACCCCCAGCAGCACCAGGTCGAAGCTGGCGTTGGCCACCAGGGCCACGATGTCCTTGGCGTAGAGCTCGGCGCCGCCGTCCTCCTCCACGCAGAGGCGGCGGTTGAGGTGCACGGGCATGGGGTGGATGTTGAAGTAGGGCAGCCTGACGTGCTGCAGGAGGTGCCTGTGCAGCCCCAGGAAGTTGGACTCGCTGTCGGTCAGGGGCACGCAGCGCTCGTCCACCAGCCACACGTGGCTGTGCTGCCAGGGGAAGCTGTAGTGGTGCCTGGCCAGCCGCTGGAACAGCCCCACGGGGCTGGAGCCGCCCGACAGGGCCAGGTGGAACTGCCCCGAGCGAGCCACGCTCCTCACTGCTGCCTCCTCCACGGCAGCTGCCAGCTGGGCAATCAGGTCCTCAGCCCAGGCTGAGACCAGGGGGCTCTGCCGAAATTTGGACTGGATTGCCCTGAAGTCGCTTGGCAGCTGCCCGCCGGGGCTCAGCAGCTCCTCTGGCTCTGCCAGGGTGAACGCCACTCCCCCGCTCACCATCTCAAAGTCCAGGAGCTGCTGGTTCTCCACGCCCCCGGGGTAGAGGCGCGGGGGCTGGCGGGAGGTGCTGTCCAGCAGAGGTGTCCAGAAGGCCCAGGAGGCCAGCAGGTTCTCCGTGGTGATGAAGAAATCCTTCCTGGCGTGGTAGATGTTGGAGATGAGGACAGAATACGCATCTCTCTCTTTCACGGGGCTGTACATGTAGAAATCAGACAGTGGCTGTCCAAAGATGTGCAGGTCTGACCGAGCCCCTGCCTCTTTCCAGCTGTCTTTGGGCATGACGGGCTGGAAGAGGTTCCTGCTCACCAGCACCGCGGGGGTGTTGAGTGCACCGTGCCCAAAGTAGAAGATGATCTGCTTGGGTTTGCACTGGCTGTGCCCTGCGTCCCTCAGAGTGCCACTCTGGGTGCAGTAGGCCCTGTTCTTGAAGAGGACACGGGCGTAGCCCACCCGCTCGTCCAGGGCCTTGCCGGAGGTGAGGAGGAAGGGGACCCCGTCCCAGCGTGGGCTGGTGCTGTGGATCAGCACTCCTGCAACGACACACACCCACCCACACCTCAACAGCAGGCCCTCCTGGGCCATCTCCATCACCTGCCCCCTGCTCACCCTCCTCAGCTCCTTTGGTAGCCACAGGGTGTCCAGCTCCACATTCAGCCTTGCCATGACTTCACTACCTACCTCGATGATCTTTATGGTCCCTTCCCACCCAGGCCACCCTATGATTCTCTCTCCCCACCTCCCCTGCTGTGCTCCCTCACAGCTATCCCACTTGTTCAGCCTCCTTTCATCTTGCAGGAAACCAGTTTCTGAGCATGGGCATCATTTAGACAATTCTCTTCATGTTCACAGCATGGCTAGAGATGGCCTTGTGGTTCACTCGTCACAGAGAACAAAGCTTTACCCCTCAGCTGCAGACAGCAACTCGAGTTTATGGGAAGGCAAAGGAGTTTACAGGCCACTTCTAAAGACAATGCAGAGATTTTATAATAATGGGCCTTAGCTCTTACACTTCCCATTCCCTGGATCATTGGTCAACTGACATGACAAAAGTGTTATCTCGTCCAGCTCCCAGTTACCATGTCAGGGGATGCCTGGGCAGTGAGCTCCAGGCTCACACCTCCTGCTCTCCTCAGCTCTGACTGCTCCCCTGGCCAGGGCCCAGCCCAATCTCTCACCTGCAAAGGTTGGTGTGGTGCTGACATAGCCCCGTGCCTCCTGCAGCTCCTCCTGCACCTGGCTGTCGTAGGCCTGGTACTGCCCCAGCACGGCACTGCTCCTCTCCAGGCCCCACAGGGACTGCAGGGCCTGCAGCTTGTGCTGCAGCACCTCGTGGGCACTGCTGACGTTGGCAGGGAGCTCCATGATGAGGAACATGAGGGCCTCAGTCAGGTGGTTCTGCAGCACATCCCGGATCACCCCGTACTGCTCGTAGAAGCTGGTGCGGCCTGGGCACAGCGAGGAGGCAAAATGCTGCTCAGCTGGCCTGGCTCTGCAGCACAACCTGGGGCCAGGGAGAGCAGAGCGCCAAGCTCCTCTCCTCCCCACCCAGCAATTAACCTGAAGCAATCAAGCTCAGGGGAGATGTGGATGTCCTGTCACTGGATGTGTTCAGGGTCTGGTTGGACAGAGCTTTGAGCAAACTGTCCTAGTGAAAGTTGTCACTGCTTGTAGCAGGATGAGGCAGTTTTCCTGTCTCAGGAGGCTCTGTCTGAGCCATGCCCTTGGGAGTCAAAATTTCATGCAGAGAGCCATGCTTCCCTTTCCCTGCCTGGCTCCTCATGCAGGTGGGAACAGTGGGAGAAGGACAGTGCACTCCTGGAGTGACTCAAGGCTGTGTGTCACCAGCAGCAGGCTGCATCACGACCACAGGCTTCCCCTACTGACTGATAATTTATCTCCCCTGCTCTAATCCAAAGGCACATTCGTTAATGGGATCAATGCTGCAGACTTGCTGGGAGCCAGGCTGCCAGCTGAAGCTGCACAGGGGGGAAAAGCCATCAAATGACAAATGACAAAGTTGTTCAGAGAGGGGAGGGCACAGGGGGTGGCTGGGGCTGTGCACACACAACACTGTTCTCCCTAAATCTCTCTGCAGTGCATCCCTCTCCCACAAACAGGCTCACGTGAGCTCTGGGCTGCCAAACCAAAGATTACCACTCCAAGTCTGACAAAATTGCATTAACTGAGTCTGTGGTGGCTGAGGGAGGGAGGCAGAGGTAAAGTGGGTGGGGAAGCAATCCTGCTGGTCAGAAGCCAGGGCACCTGGCGTGGCCAGAAGTGCTGTGTGTGGCAGCCCAGCCCAGGAGCTTTGTGCTGAGCACTGCAGAGGGGATGCTGCAGCATTGCAGGCAGGCAGTGCAGCCGTGTCCTTCAGCAGGAGCCCCACGCTGCCACTCTGGGCTGGGACTGTCCCTCTGCAGTGCTCTTCCTGCTACAGAGAGGCAGGGAAAGAAACAGGCAGACAAACCCAGACTGGTCCAGGGACCAGGAACATCCAGGCAGGAGATGCACGAGCACCTCCCAAAGAACGGCACAAAGGCACACTCGGGGTCAGCCTGGTGTATGACAGGACAGCAGCACAAAAGGGTTGTTGTTACAACAACCACATCACTGCTGCACTGAGCTGAGGTGGCCTTAGACTGCATCAATTCCAAATCTAGTGCTGTTTACCAAGAACTGGGATAGAAAGGTCAGCAATGCCCCCAGAGCTCTGCAGCAGAAAAAGCTGGGGGGTTCTGCCCCTGCTCCCAGACGAATTGCAAATGGATTTTTTTTTTCTTAGAGGCAGCAACACTACCTGGAAGTGAGTCAGTCTCCAGCACAGAAGTGTGGGACAGTCCCTCTCTGTTTCCAGGGAGCAACACACCATTCACCTGCTCCTTTTTTATTTCTGTACCAGCACCACCTCAAGGGCCACCCCCCCATTATTAAGGAACCTGCCAGCTCTCACTCTGCACACTCGCCTCACCAACCTTTAGCATCCACAGTCTCCTTCAAGACAACCTCCACTCTTTCCACATGATGTCGGTTCCAAATTGGGTCCAGAAACTGTCGGTTCTGATCCCGAAAAGGCAGGATATGGGCCACAGCCTGTGAGGGGAAAAGTTCAAAGACCCAATAAAAACTCAGCAGATTCCCACAGTGCCTCTGCCTCACTGCCCCATGCAGCAGACAGGCAGCAGAGCAGAGTGGGTCAGTGAAGAGAAAGCAGCAGGAGAGCCTGCAGTGATGCACAGTAGGGTTGCCAGTGGCTCTCCAGAGCAGACATTAAAGGTCTTCCTGAGGCATTTTGAAGTTTCATGTGAAAAGGCTGAACTACAAACTGCAGAGCACTCAGTTTATATCTGTCAGAGGACAAAGGGCTGAGTCAGACCATCCTGGGACTAATGTAAGGTTCCAAAGTGCTGAAATACATCACTTCAGATGCTTACATCACTAAAGCCATCTGCTCTTTTGGGGAGACAAAATAAACCCCCAAAATAAAACAGAAGAAATCGCCTCTCTTAGTGGAGATGCTCTCCTCACAGCTGGACATGCAACTTCTGAGTAAAACCTGGCCACATTGCCATGGCTGGAGCAGGCTGCTTTTAAAGTGTGACATCACATTCCTAAGAAACAAGGATGGCATGTCCTTGAACACATTCCCTCTGGGACAGTGCAGCTCCACATCCTGAGCTGTACCTGCAGGAGACAATCCTTCCAGCCCGGAGTGCAGCACAGGGCAGGAAGAAACCTACCCCTAAGCATCCCACAGAACTAGCATCCCACCAGCTCCTTATCATATCAAATGAAGGAGTGCTTCCAGAAGCCATGGCTAAGCAGAGAGAGGCCTGTGTGTAATGAGATGTGGAGCTGGGAGAGGACAGGTGCTGCTTACTCTGCGAAACCAAAGCCCTGACCTTGGGGAGGAGGCCAGAGGAGTTCTGCATCTCTGCTCCAGGCACTCAGAGCCCGGCCCTGCTCTGCAGAAGGGACCCTCATCACTCCAACAGGAGGAAACCCTGCTTCGGTCTGCACATTTCCTCTGCTCTCCCAGGACAGAGAAACAGGACAGGATTCCAGGAGCAAATGGAGGCTCTGCATGGATTTGGGAGGGGAACAACGCTCTCATCAGATGCAGAACCCACCACCAAGAGTCTCCCAGGCACTGAGCCCCTCAGCCTGGCAGGGGCTGAGAAACAGGACAGGATTCCAGGAGCAAATGGAGGCTCTGCATCACAAAGGGAGGCTCTGCATGGATTTGTGAGGGGAACAACACTCTCATCAGATGCAGAACCCACCACCAAGAGTCTCCCAGGCACTGAGCCCCTCAGCCTGGCAGGGGCTGAGAAACAGGGCAGGATTCCAGGAGCAAATCTCTCATCAGATGCAGAACCCACCACCAAGAGTCTCCCAGGCACTGAGCCCCTCAGCCTGGCAGGGGCTGTGCACTGCTCACCTGCTTGCCCAGGTAATGGTCCACCCGGTACATCTCCTCCTCCCTGAAGAAGCCTGCCAGCTCTGTGGCCAGCTGCTGGGCCGAGCCCAGGTCGTGGCCAAAGGGCTTCTCCAGCACCACGCGCAGCCAGGCGCCGGCGCGGGGCCGGCAGCTGCTGTTGATGCGCCCGGCGATCTCCGTGTAGGCAAAGGGGGGCACTGAGAAGTAGAAGATCCTGCCAGCCTCCTCCAGCCCCTCCTGGCGAAGCAGGGTCTCGATCTCTCTGTTCAGAGCTGTGTAGTTCTCAGCAGTCTTCAGCTGGTGGTACTGGCTCAGCTTGAGGAACTGGTCCTTGAGCACTGCACACCTGTTGGGGGCCTCGTCGGGGGGACAGGACAGCTTCTTCAGCACGTCGAACATCAGCCTCTGCCCTGGCTCCAGAGCTGCCAGGGCAGCCCCGTGGAACGTGAAGCTGTGGCCACTGCTCACTTGGTCCATGTAGAGCTGGAATAGACCCTGCCACAAATACTTCTTGGCCAAATCACCCGTGGCTCCCAGCAAGACCACGGAGATGTGGCCACGGGATGCTTCAGCTGGGGATGGGAGGGCTCCCACGAACAGCACCGTGCACAGGACCCTTTCCAGCATCTTGGGGAGAACAGGTAGAGCCAGGAACACTAGAGGTCAGGAATAAAAACCCCAATCAATCCATGCTGTAGCACTGCAAAACACAGCACAAGGTACCTGCTTTCCCCAGAAGAGCCAGGGGCTTCTGCTTGGATCCTCCACCCACCAGCCTCTCCTCCCCTCCATGATCTGAACCAAGGCAGTAATTTGGGTTCTTGACAAACCTGCAGCCTCCTTCTGCACACCACAAGTGGAAGGCAGTGTGTGCTGAAGGTCTTTGGGCAGATCAGCACTGTTCCCACAGCTGAGGGAGTGTCAGTGCCTTTGCACAGGGAAACTGAAACTCATTTTCAGCCAAATCTCAGAGCTGGCCACAAAGGAACACACGTGCCTGCACACTGAATCCTGCTCCCAACGTCCTGTTTGGGACTTTGCTCAAACAGTGCTGGGCTGCCTTGGCATGGCTTCATGTCAATATTGTCAGAGCAGCTCAGGGACAAACACGACCTCTGGCAGTCCCAGGCTCTTCTTCTTTCACTTGATGGCTCCTGTGCACCACCACTGAGCTGGGTTCTAATGGCCACTGGGAGACTGGTGTGATAAAACAACTCTGGGGAAGAAGCTCAGTCCTCAGATTGATGTGAGCCAGTCTAGATGCTGCCTCATGGTGGCTGTGGCTGTGGCCAGGTGACAACCTGGGGTTTGTGCTCTGCCTCCTGCAACCTCCACCACTGAAAAGCAGGTCCTGCTCTGGCCTTCTCCACTCAGTGCCCATTCAAACCACTGCAGGCCAAAAAGCGCCTTTGCTCATGCTTATTTGTTCAAAATAAAGTTGTTTTTAAGAGAAAAGACACGTTTAGCACTTACACTGAGAAACACAGCAATGACTTTGCAT
This sequence comes from Leptocoma aspasia, assembly GCA_013399835.1. Classification (NCBI taxonomy): domain Eukaryota; kingdom Metazoa; phylum Chordata; class Aves; order Passeriformes; family Nectariniidae; genus Leptocoma; species Leptocoma aspasia. Next base: position 346,779 of record VXAX01001003.1, on the reverse strand, counting down.
CTCAAGAGATGTAATGTCACTGAAGAGAGGTTTAGTCACTCCTGTACGGGTGACTAAACCACTGTGCTGCTCTCATTACATCAGGTATTATTTCAGCAGCTCTCCCACTGGCTGTCTCCTTCCCTTAATGTCATTTTCTGAAGCTGAGTTTAGCTGGACCAGAGCCTTCACAGCACACAATGTTATTCACTTCTTTAAAAGCTTTGAGCTCTGGTCAATAAATGTTGATAACTAAACAATTACAAGGAACATCTGGATATCTCTCCCTGTCTGCATCTTGAACTAGTCTGTAGAAACCTTGTGTTTCTCTCTCCAGCAGACTCACCTGTAACACAGGAGCTCTAGAGACCAGGGTGGCAAAAGCAGCTGGAGGTTCTTCTCCTGCACAGCCTCTCCCAGCACAGATCCTGCTCCTCCTGTGACTGGGTGTCTCTGATCAGTGGTCACGTGTGCAGGACAGATAAGGCTGGTTGTTCCCTTCCTGGAAATCAGGAGGAAAGACCCAATTACAACAGAGAAGGAACCAAAAGTGCCTGAGCCAGCAACATCCCAGCACATCCCTGCTCACAGTCCTGCCCCACTGGCTGTGCTGAAGCTGTTTGTGAGCAGGTAAAACACAGGCACATGTGGTAATTCCTGCTCCCAGACATGCTGTAATGTGGTCTGTAAGTTGAACTCCTCTCTCCTCAGCCCTCTGCCGTGGCTGTCTCCCCTCCCTCCCTCCTCTCCTGGCTGTTTGAGCTCCATGGACCCGCTGGAGGAACCCACCCAGCAGCACTGGCAGCTGCACAGGGGCACTCCTGAGGTTTTGCCTGCAGAATAAATGATTATCTGGTTTCCCTTCCCCTGCTGCGGGGTTATAACACGGATGACAAAGTTCCTCAGTGCAATAAAGGGGTATTTACACTTCCTGAGCAACCTTTGTTCCAGGAACCAGAGGCACACTGCCTGCTGCAGCCAAGGAGCAGGCACCCAGTGAGGAATGGGCAGGGTCTGGGTGGGCCATGCTGCTCCAGACCCACAGAAAACAGGGAATTAGCCAGGGAACTTCCTGGCAGATTCAGCCACAGTCACATGTATTCCCAAACCAACGGAAAGCCAGTTTCACAACCCTCCCAATTGCAAAATATTGAGCTACACTGCACAGAGTAAGCTCAGTAAACCCAGCAGTGTTTGTTTACTGCTTTCATAGCAGCTAATCACCACTGCTCCCATTAAAAAATAATACACCAAAAATCCCCCAGCCAGGCAGAACAAAGTTACTCAGTCAGGCTTCAGGAAAAGATCCACATAAAACACTGAGAGCCTGGCCCAGCAGTCAGGCTGTGCACTCCCTTGCACTGCCACGGCAGCTCCCGTTTGACAGGAGCTCATTTCAGGTCCTCATGGAAAAAATGCAAAAGGTATTTTTTGTTACCCCCACTGAAAAATAATTACCAGATGCACAGCCAGAAGAGCTGGACTTTGATGATCCTTGTGGGTCCCTTCCAGCTGAGGATATTCTATGATTCTATGAAAAATGCAGCATGGCCTGGGGTTCCCACAGGGCTGCAAACATCAGGGCAGGAATGACCTCACCATCAGCGTCTGGAGAAGTCCGAGGCTTAATGAGGAGAGTCACATTAAAAGCAAGCTGAGAGGTGCACGAATTCGTGTTTGGCCCTTCTGGCTCTGACTCAGCCTCGCTCCGTGTGCTCTGGCCCCAGCATCGTGACAGCAGCCCTTTCCAAAACCCTGGAAAAGCAGGACAGGGGGACCGTGAGGAAACCACCCCAGTGCATGGGCAGCGCACGGAACGGGGGGGATGAGCTCACGGGGGACAGAGATGAGGGATAGAGATGAGCTCATGAAGGATAGAGATGAGCTCATGAGGGATAGAGATGAGCTCACGGGTGGCAGGGATGAGCCCACCTGTGGCAGGGATGAGCCCACCTGTGGCAGGGATAGCTCACGGGGGATAGAGATGAGCTCACCTGTGGCAGGGATGAGCCCCGTGTGACAGCGGCTGTCACAGCCCCCGAGCACCGAGAGGGACCCGCCCGCCGCCGGAGCTCCCCCGGGAAGGCCGGGCCNGCAAAATATTGAGCTACACTGCACAGAGTAAGCTCAGTAAACCCAGCAGTGTTTGTTTACTGCTTTCATAGCAGCTAATCACCACTGCTCCCATTAAAAAATAATACACCAAAAATCCCCCAGCCAGGCAGAACAAAGTTACTCAGTCAGGCTTCAGGAAAAGATCCACATAAAACACTGAGAGCCTGGCCCAGCAGTCAGGCTGTGCACTCCCTTGCACTGCCACGGCAGCTCCCGTTTGACAGGAGCTCATTTCAGGTCCTCATGGAAAAAATGCAAAAGGTATTTTTTGTTACCCCCACTGAAAAATAATTACCAGATGCACAGCCAGAAGAGCTGGACTTTGATGATCCTTGTGGGTCCCTTCCAGCTGAGGATATTCTATGATTCTATGAAAAATGCAGCATGGCCTGGGGTTCCCACAGGGCTGCAAACATCAGGGCAGGAATGACCTCACCATCAGCGTCTGGAGAAGTCCGAGGCTTAATGAGGAGAGTCACATTAAAAGCAAGCTGAGAGGTGCACGAATTCGTGTTTGGCCCTTCTGGCTCTGACTCAGCCTCGCTCCGTGTGCTCTGGCCCCAGCATCGTGACAGCAGCCCTTTCCAAAACCCTGGAAAAGCAGGACAGGGGGACCGTGAGGAAACCACCCCAGTGCATGGGCAGCGCACGGAACGGGGGGGATGAGCTCACGGGGGACAGAGATGAGGGATAGAGATGAGCTCATGAAGGATAGAGATGAGCTCATGAGGGATAGAGATGAGCTCACGGGTGGCAGGGATGAGCCCACCTGTGGCAGGGATGAGCCCACCTGTGGCAGGGATAGCTCACGGGGGATAGAGATGAGCTCACCTGTGGCAGGGATGNCCCGGGCTGACCCCCGAACCCGAGCTGACCCTCCCGAGCCCGGGATGACCGCCGAGCCAGAGCTGACCCCCGGCCCAAGCTGACCTCCGAGCCCGAGCTAATCCCTCCCAGCCCGGGCTGACCCTTCTCCGGCCAGGGCCGATCCTTCCCCAGCCCAGCCCGGGCTGACCCTTCTCCGGCCCGGCCCCGCCGCCCCCCGCTCACCTCCTGCCCACCGCGCCGAGCCGGTGGCGGCGGGCCCGCCACAACGCCTCGCCCGCCCCCCCCCGCCCCGCCCTGCCCCTGTGGCTGGCG
>VXAX01001003.1:317984-336095 GCA_013399835.1 Leptocoma aspasia | reverse complement strand
GCTGAGCTCGGGAAGTGGCTCGGTGAATCCCAGAAAAGCGCTCCCGTGACCTCCAGGCGTTGCTGCCTTTCTGCAGCCGTCAAAAGTTGAATTTGCATGGCAATGTGTCAGCGCAGCCTCTCACTGCAGAAGTTTAACTCGCGTTTTCTGGAGGCATGTGCAGTCTGATTTATTAATGGCGCAAGGACCGGTTGGTTTATTTTAACTATAAAGTAAAAAAAAACCAACCCACTTTGGCATAAATATCTGCTAGCAACTTGCATTTTCCTAGTGTAAAAATATCTATTAACTGAAATGCAGCTTCTTAGCGATTGCGGGGTCTTGGGAACTGTATGGGGCAAGGGGAAAAAATGCAGTTTGAGCAATTATCAATTCTGTTGCAATGGCAGTGAAGTCAGCGGTGCTGAAATCCCTGCAGATCTGGGTTTGATATTCTGTGTCTGGGGGAGGCTGCTCAGCAGCACATCCCCAGCCAGAGCCTCGCTGCAGCCTGCAGCTGGTGCTGGATGACATTGGCAGCACTGAAATGACCAAATATTTGACTTCCCTGTCTTAGTGATGTCTCCTGACACCAGGAAGGGTGTTCTGGTCCCCGCTGAGGCTGAGGCAATTACTGGTGTCTGGCACTCTGTTTGAGAGTAGTAGTGCATGTTTACACTGATTAGATCTGTAATTGGGGTGGGCTTTTATCGTGTGCTTGCACAAGGACTCAGAAAAGCCACTCAGATCTGTAGGAAAGGTGAGTGTTATCCCCTGCACAGAGGAGCTGGGACTGAAGTGTGATCTCTCAAGGTCACACAGTGCCAGCTGATGGCAGAGACAAGCCCTTGGCACCCTCAGCCCCCAGCTGTTCCTTTAAATTCAATAAAACTTTCAGATCTTCTTTCATATCTTCCTTCAGAGACGACTCTGAAGTCACGGAGGCACAAGGGGAGTCAGATGTAAGGCCAAAACCTTGAATTTTGTGGATTTAATGCAGACTTTATGCAGCACACTCACACCCTGTTACTTCTGTTCCTTACATCATCATCTTAATGAGCAAGGAGACTCAAATTCATTTGTACAGCACTTATGCATTAGTTTGTGGCGTTCACAGAGAACTCTCTAATTGGTGGAGTAGGAACAAAGTGAAAGTAACGGAGCTAAGAGCAGGCTTGGTGTAAATCACCGAGGGGCAACGAATGCACCAGGGTGTTCCTTCATCTGGGTGCTGTGGAAAGGCTCTCAGCATAAATAAATATCAGTCTGCCTTAACGAAAAAACACACAGCTGCTGTAAAGCTGAACAGAACAGCCTCCCCAGAGCTGGTACAAGGGGGGGAAGCTGCTGCATTCCCTGGAGTTCAGCTCTCCAGAAGTGGGCAGAGAGCCTCTCAGAAGGGCTCTCCTCATGTCTCCCCACAAACCTGGGGTGATGGCTGTCCAGCAGAGGGGAAATAAGAATGGCTGTAGAGGGTAAGGACGAGAGAAATCAAAGAACTGTGTGTTTCAGAGAGGAGCCCCTGTACTGAAATATCTCTGGCAATCAGGGGACGTGGAACTGGTGCCCTGCTGCTGTAGGGGAGCTCATGGCAAAGACCCCTTCATGCTGAGCAGTGGCAGAAGAGCCCCAAAAGACAAAATAACACCAGAGTGCAGTGGGAGGGAGGATGCACTTCATGCTATTTCTCCTCTTACATCCTCTGCTGCTCCAGCAGTTCTTGCTCTGCACGCCTGGGAAGGCACACATTAAATCTGAACAGGGACTCACAGCACCTCCAGTGCCACCTGAAACTCCTGTGCTGTGCCTGCAGCAGCCCCTGACAGATCCCCAGGCAGTGGGAACATCACCTCAGCCAGGCTCTGAACAGCCTGAGTGCAGAGATTCAGTGCCTCTGACACCTCGGCTGTGCTGTGCCTGATGAAAGGCCATATTTCACCTGATTTCTTCCTCCAGTGCCACTCTCTGATCTTTTCCTGGCTGCCATAGTGAATTTTAGGGTGAGTTTTAGCATTTGGGGCTGCCTGGGGTATTCCCTCCTGCTGGAGTTTTTTAGTAAGAGTAAAGTATCTTGTAGCTTTATAAAATGTGCGGAGGTTTGCTCCTGGTGCTGATGAGCTTGCACAGAGAGATGCCATCTGAAATCCTCTGGTTACAGCCAGCAGTGCTCCCAGAGCCTCAGATGACTCTGCTTCACCACATGTTTCAGGAGTGGGACTTAAATCCTGGTTTGCTTGTTGCTGCTTGACTTTCCAGTTCTGTTTCCAGGGGCTGGTATAGAAATGTTTTTGAAGGACTGGGTCAAGTGACAGCAGGTATTTTTGGGGAAGGTCACAGATCCTGTGCCTGGTGCCCCACTGCAAAGGGCAGAGAGCCATTGAATATCTGGGATTATTTGTCTGAACTCTGTGGTGCTGCTCAGGCAGAGGCAGTGCAGTGCAGCAGCAGGCTGCAGGGCTGGAGCTCCTCTCCAGGCTAATTTGTGCTCCTCATTCCTCCCTTAATTTACAACAGACTCTGTGGGTATTGAGCAGCACTGCAGCAAACCCACGTGCTCCAAGTTTCCTTCTTCCAAGAGCCCTGGTGTTGTCATGAGTGGAGAAACACAGAGGTGCTGTGAGGAAAGGTCTTCTGTACAAAGTGGGTTTTAAAAATTTCTCCTGGACCCCAGTGGAGAGTCACAGGCAATGCCTGCTCCTGTGAGGGATTGGGAAGATGCACTTTTCCTTCCTTTTTAGTGTAAAGCAGCTTTGCCCACTTCCCTGCAGACCTGGAACTCTCAGATTGGGGCAAGAAGAGAGGCTGCTTCTTGCAAAACCTCTGCAGGTTCTTCTTCCAGCTGGCTTTTCCCTGCAGAACTGGAGGGACCAGGAGTGCAGGGGTGGGGGGGTTTCTTGGCTCAGTCCTGTGCTGTGGTGCACCAATGTGTTAAAAACCCTCACCAGCTGCTGCAAATTGCTTTCTGCCCATCCCTGTCTGACACGTGAACACAAGAATTCCCATGTGCTGGGAATCTTAATGTCTCCTTCTCCTACCTCTGTGCCTGGGTAGAAATGTCCTTAAGATGTAATTTTTCCAGCCCAGCCTTCAGAATTTCTAATTATGCTGAGCTGCAGTGGGGCTGCCATCCGGCTGCCCTTGTGCCTTTCCCCTGCTTCCCAGACAACTTAGCTTTTGAGAAGGGACAGTCCCTGCTGCTGAGCGAGGGAGAGCTCAAATTTGGCAGATCTCAATGAGTTTTCATTTGCGTCAATATTCTGCAGCAAATAACTTTGCACATTGGTAAACAGGGGGCAAACTTGCCACGTTTCAAGAGCTTTCTTGGGATGAATTGGAAGCTCTCTGCTCTTGTCTGAAAGAACAAAATTCAGTGAGGGGTGTGCTTATCGGAGATGCCTTTCACTTGGTTTAGCAGCAGAAATTGTGTTGAATCCCGTGGAAACAAAATAAGGTCCCTGCCCTAGAAAGCTCACAGACAAGAGCTTATTCAAGAAAGGAGTGGAAATGGCCTTGAACTGTCTGTTGACCTTGGGTAGTTGGTGACATTTTTGGTTTTAAAATACTGGTGGATTGTGAGTGAGCATCACTCATGAGCCCTTTGCCAGCCTTGAGAAAGGCTTGGCTGGCTGGTACCACCTGGTTAAAGAAAGGGAAGTGATATGGAGAGCCATGCTCCACTCTGAAGGTCACTGCCAGGCTGGGCAGGGAGGACCCTGGTGGCTGAGGTCACCCCTCAGGTGCTGTGTTTGGCCCCCGTGGAGCTCCCAGGCTCTGGAATGTGTCCCCACACCCCCCATCTCCCAGGGGACACCGGAGTGTGCCTGTCTCAGTGCTGAGCACACTTCCCTTGGCAGCAGTCGCTGTGCCAATGCAGTGGCACTGCCATGGCAGAGCATGTGACCTCACCTGTGTCCCTTGCCGGGCTTGCAGAGGTGTTTGGCGCTCAGAGAGCCCCCCTGACCTGCTGGGAGCAAACAGGGGCCTCGGGGGCAGGAGGAGGCAGCCACTGAAGGCTTGGGAGCAGCCTGGACCGGGAGGTGTGCGAGCAGTGCCTGCAGTCCTGAGGAGCCACACCTGGGGCTGAACACCTGGAGATGTTCCTGGAGCCTGGCAAACGGGGTGCTGGGGGCAGGGGGCTCTGCAGAGGGGCTGTGGCACACGCAGGCTGGCCTGGGCTGCTCCTCCTCGGAGGCTGGGTCCTGCCCAGCACCGGCTCGGGGGCTCGGTGTCCGGTTACCGAGCACCAGCTCCCGCCTGGGGACAGGGGAGAGCAGGGAACACTCCGTGGTTTGCTGGCAAGTCACCCGCTCTCTGATGCACTGCAGCAAAAGGCCCGTGCGAGAACTCCTCAGCAAAAAGGACATTGCAGGGGAAGGGGAGGGGGGACCATGGACGCCCAGGACAAAGATGCTGCTGCAAGGGCTGTGGCAGCCAAGGCTGGCCTGTGCTGCTCCCCCTGCAACCATTTAGTGATTGAGTTGGCCGAGCCCACTGCCTCGTGTCCTGTCCCTGGGTGTCCTTCAGGACTGCGTGCTGTGTGTCCCCAGGGCCCAGGGCAGCGACTCGGGGACCTGCCAGGGCAGGGGAGCAGCTCCAGGAGGTGAAGTGAACTCGGCTGAGAAGCCACCACTGCAGCAGCCGCTCTGCAGTGGCCTCAGCCAGGCTGTCCAGCCTTGTGGGGACAGCAGTGACAGATGCAGCTGGTTGTGGAGCAGCAGTGCTGGCAGGAAGGAACCTGAGCGCTCCTGCTGATGCAGTGCAGGTGATGCCTGGCTCCGTGCTGCAGCATGTGCAGGGCGCCCTGCCTGTCCTGCAGGGCAAGAGTGAGATAAGGGGTGGTTCTTGCATTTTATCTACTGGGGGTTAAAGCTCCCCCCTTGGCAATGGCCCTTTCTGGCCCCAAATTAATTCCCTGTTGCTGCAGATGAAGACTGAAACCTGCAGGCCACCCTGCCAGGTGATCTGTCCTGCCCCTCTTGGGGGAACTGCACCCAAAGTGACAACCCAGGGATGGGAGAAGATCCCCCTGGTCTCTGATGCCACATCTGGGCGAGTGCAGGGCTGCTGGCCACAGCCTGCCAAGGGTCACAGGAGTGCTCAGAAGGGTGGCCATCCGAGCTGGACCTCTTGGCAGCACAGCAGAGCAGAGCAGAGTTTGGCCACCTTGCTCTGGAAGAAGCTGCAAGGGAGTGTGGTAGGGCTTTTTAACTCGGCGTTTCAAAGTGAACCTGTTATCTTAACCCCTTATACTACAGAAAAAACAGTGGGGAAGAGAAGGGGGGTGCTTGCTGAGGTTACCTGAGGTGCAGCTCCTTGTGGTGCCAGTGACTGACACTTTGGCATTGGAGAAGCAAAGTTTGCAGGAGCCTCTGGGTGCAGAAAACCCTCAGAGTTGTGCTGCTGCTGCTTGCTGTGTGCAGTGCCACCTCAGTGGCCCCAGAGCTGCCCCTCCCCAGGCAGGAACAGGCAGGGAGTTTGGAGAAATGTGCATTAGGAAAAGCCTTTCCTTCCATGGCTGTTGTTTCAATAAGAATCCAGGGGTAGCAGTGGCAGGAGAGGAGGTGTGCACAGGTGAGCAGAGGGGCAGCTTTCTGCTGGCCTTGCACCACCCCTGGGTGCAATGCTGCTGCTCAGGCTTCCCTCCCTCAGCACCTCTGCGTGTGAGGCACTCAGCCTGACCCCCTTTCTTGATGGAAGCTCTGTTGGTTCTGCAGATGTGAGCACGGAACAAAATAAAAATACCTGCAGTCTGCTGGGCATGGGGGAGGGAAAAAAGCTGGCAGCAAAAAGCCCAGTTCTCTTAAACTGATCCACCAAAGAGACCCTTTGCTTCCAGCCCTCAGTCAGAGCTTCCCCCAGATGTCACTGAGGGAAACTGTCCCATCTGTACGCCCTGTCACCCTGGGTGCCTGCAGGGCCCCTGGCTGGGGATGTCTCTCCAGCAGCTTGGAGGAGGCCAGGAGATGTCACTCCCAGGACAAGGTGTCCCCTCTGCCTGGCTCCCAGCAGAGGGAAGCAGCAGCTCACCAACCTGCAGCTGCCCTGTGCTCCTCCAGCCCTGGTGCCACCGAAACAACCAAACTGAACCCCACAACACCTGCCCAGGTAAAGATTGATTTCTCTTGCAGCTGAGCAGCAAAACTTTTGAGCAGCAGGGGATTGCTACCTGTAATTGCACCAGCTAATCCTACCTGCAAGCCCTGTCCTTCACCTCAGGTGCTGTTCTTAGCTCAGTCCCTGCTGGATTCCTGACAGAGCAAATGCTGAGGCTGGGTCTGTGCCTTTGGGTAGATTAGTGGGATGAGTGGATGGGGAAAGATATTCCCTTTTATTCTCCATTGTGCAGGAGAATAATGGAGACCCTGCTTTTCTGAGGGAAACGAGTCCAGGGCTGATGGAAATGCTCAGAAAGTGGTGGAAGTGCAGTGGATGAACTTGGTGAGCTGTAGCTGGCCCTAACTCAGCCCGAGGGAGCAAACGGAATGACTTCAGCTTCTTGTGACTCTTTGCTCTTATGACCTTAGTCCAGGAGTCTCTCTTTTGCATTTTTGCCTTTTTTTTTGATCTGAAACTGTGTCTGCAGCTTGCTGCTCTCCATTTTTTCCATCACCTAACTGGCAGAATCCCTGTGCCACCCAGGCCCTGCTCCTGGAGCCCCTGAGCAGATTGCAAAGTTGTGGGGGACATCCCTTGGCCAGGAATCTTGCATTCCTCCTCCTCCTCGTGTGGTCTGTCCCAGTGGAACAGATTGGATTCAGCCCTGGCACCGTGTGTGGCACTTCAGGGTGTCTGAGCTCCCCTGGCCCCAGTGCTGTGACAGGAATCCCGAGCTGTGACAGAAATCCCGTGCCGTGGCCGGAGCTGCTCCGTGTCCGTGTCCCTGCTGTCCCCGTTGTCCCCGCTGTTCCCGTCCCCACTGTCCCTGTGTCCGTGTCCCCGCTGTCCCCGCGTCCGCGTGCCCGTGTCCGTGNTGTCCCTGTGTCCGTGTCCCCGCTGTCCCCGTGTCCGTGTCCCCGTGTCCGTGTCCCCGTGTCCCTGTCCCCGCTGTCCCTGTGTCCATGTCCCTGTGTCCGTGTCTGCGCTGTCCCCGTGTCCGTGTCCCCGTGTCCCCGCGCGGTGTCCCCGTGTCGCTGGCGCTGTGTCCGGCCGGGCAGGCTCAGGAAGAGCCTTCCCCGGGGCTTGTCCGGGCTTGTCCGGGCCTGAGCCCGCCCCTGGCCGTGCTCTGCGGGCCCGGGCACCGCGGGGCTCCGGCGGCGCAGCCCGGGAGCCTCGGGGAGCCCCGGAGCGTGCCCGAGCCCAGGTGAGCCCCGAGCCCAGGTGAGCCCCGAGCCCAGGTAAGCGCTGTTTCTCTCCTCCCCCAGCCCAGGTAAGCGCTGTTTCTCTCCTCCCCGATGCTCTCTGCCTGTCCTGTGCTCCCGCAGCTCCTCGCCGAGCCCGGCCGGGCTGTGCAGGGAGCTGCCGGTGCTCTGTGAACCCGGCTGGGCTCTCAGAGCTCTGCAAACCCCCCAGAACTGCCCCTGCTAGCCTGTCAGGGGTAAAGAATGTTTCCTTTTCCTCTCTTTCCCCTTCCCCTTTTCCTCCAAGCCCCTGACACAGAAATGCACGCTGGGTTTGGGGACGCTGCTCTGGTTTTTTGGGGATCCCGGAAGGTGGCAGCGCCCAAAAAGGCAGCTGTGTGCTCACAAGGAACGTGGGGATGCTCCTGGGAGCTCCTGGGGACCCGAGCTGGTGTGGAGTTGGGCTCCCTGGGATGCATTGTCCTGTCAGGTGTTTACACGGGGAGCACAGAGCTGCTCGATTCTTCGTGAGGAGCTGGCAGCTGCTCCCCTCTCCTGCCACACTTGGCACCAAATCTCCTCTCCATCCTCTCTCCAGTGCTGCTACCTGGCTCAGTGTGCTGCCTTTGTGCTGGAGAGGATAAATGGCACAGCTCAAGTGCTCACATGGGGGAGGAAAGCTCTTTTTTGCCTTTATTCTGACAACAGGCCCACCCGTGCTTTATATCTGATAGAAAATGCATTAATGCATTCATTTGTAAGCAGCCTGCCTCTCATCTGTACAGTCAGGTTGATATTTTATTAGATCTATATTATATTAGATCTCTACTCCAGGGTATTCTGGAGTTTCCAAAAGCAGTCAATTTTATAGGCAAGTCTGTGTTTCCTTGTGTTTTGAAGGTAAACCACCAGTAATCTCCTAGTAACTGGTACAGATCATTTCTTAATGCAAATGGGGAGAAGTTAATAACACATGAGCCATTGTTTTGTTTCCAAAGAGAGACTCAGCTGAAGGGGCTTACACAAGAGTGGGGATCTAATTCAGCTTTCAGTTTTATATATTTCTTTTTGTTTTCATTTGAATACATTGTAGGAGAAGTGACCAGGCATTCAACCTGTACCCAGCCTGCCTGGAGCAGCCTTCTCCCTGAAAAAAGGATCCTGCACCCAGTGGACCACAGAAGGCTTTGGTAAGAGAAATTAGAGTTAAAAACATGGTGTGCTAATGAAAATGGAGTTGGAATCTTTTCTGTGGAGATGTTCCCCCTGCTGATGTAAGTCTGCTGCTGTGCCTCTCCAAGGGAAGGACTTTCCTTGTCTGCAGGAAATATTGCAGCGCAGTCCTGGGGAGCTGATAAATGCATCTTCTAGGGGTGCTGCTCCTTTCTGTGAGGGAGGTGTAGCAGGGTCAGGCTGGGGGAGAAGATGTGGGGAGCATCTGAGGGTAACAAAAGGTAAAATTGGGTGGGTCTGGCCTTGGAAGAAAGGAGAAGAGGCATGTCCAGGGGGTTCTCCAGAGATCCCTCAAAGTCCTGATAAAGGAGGAGGCTGAGTCTAACAAGTTTAAAAAGGTGCTGTGATAGTAAAACCTCTGCTATGGATCAGCCTGGCAGCATCCTCTGTCCCAGCAGACAGAGGGGGGCCAGCTCAGGAACATCTTGACTTAGATAAACTTGTTTTTCCAGGCCCATCTCGGCTGTAACCCTCAGATTCCTGTTTGGGATGACAAGCTGGAGCAAGGATGGGATGCTGAGAACCCAGCCTGGCCCCTGAGAGCCCAGCCTGGCCCCTGAGAGCCCTGCCTGGCCCCTGAGAGCCCAGCCTGGCTCCTGAGAGCCCAGCCTGGCCCCTGAGAGCCCTGCCTGGCCCCTGAGAGCCCAGCCTGGCTCCTGAGCCCAGCCTAACGTGCGCAGTGCTGGGTTAATGAGTCACAGCTCTCCCTGGCTGCAGCCTCCTGGACTCTGCCCAGGCTGTTCCTGAGCTCCTGAGTCAGCAGAATCCCTCAGGCCGGTGTCCTCAGGTTGTCCTGGCTCTGCAGAGCAGAGCTGGCAGGGAGCAGGGGCAGCTCTGCCTGCAGGAGCATCCCTGCAGCCCGGGCTGCACCACAATTAACAGCTCTGGCAATTAACAGCTCTGATCAGCTGCTGGTGGGGCTGGGAGCTCCTCAAAGACCTTCTCTGGAGGAAATATGAGCAGAACTGGTGTCTGGTGTCTGCCAAGTGACCACAGAGCAGCTTTAGCAGGACATTTTGGCTTCTGCCCGGACCTTTGGGCTCAGTCTGTGTGTTCTGGCTGAGACACAGGGTGTAAAGGGAGGAGGACGTGCACTCAGTCCGTGCACTGAGGTGTGAGGTACATCCTGGGTGGCACAAAGGTGCTCCTGTGCTCACAGGGCTGCCTGAAAAGCCTCGCAGTCAGAGCTTAGGGTGCTGCTGCTGGACATCCCTGATCTCGTTTGGGACAGAGAGGGTGGAAGAAAGTGATGGAAGCTCTGTCACTCGTTGTTACTGCAAGGGGAAGAACAGGATTTCCTAGGATGTGGAAAGCAAAGGGCTTTTTTTTTTTGCTTGTCTTCACGTAAAAAGGAAAGAAATTAAGTCTCAAAGAAAGGAAGAAGTTGCACTGAATATGGCAAAGAATGAATTGTTTAACTCTGCTGTGGAAGAAGCCCAGGTCTGTGTGAGCCTATTTCTGCCTGTGGAGAAACTCAGTGAGTGATGTGTGGATTGATTCTATGGCTTCATCTTGTTTTGATGTGGGGATTTAATATTGCTTAAGCCAGTGATATTAGCCAGGCTCAGTGAGATCCCAAATGAGGACTCACTTGGGTGAGATGAGATGGATTTTCAATATGATGCCTTTTAAGGGGTGGGACGATACTGTTGCTTTAGGTTTTCTTCATCGTATCCTCAGCTGTACAGTGTTTTGTGGATTTTTTTTTTTTTGTCTGCATTTCCTGGAGTAGGGGATTGAGGGACAAAACAGAGCTGTCCTGCAGATCTTGGGCATTGCAACGACCTGAAATCCTTCTTGAATGTTGCTCCCGGTTCCAGAGGGGGCAGGAAGGTTTGTGGAGAGAAACTGCTGTGTGAGGATCCCAAGGCTACCAAACTGCTGCTGCCTGTCCCTCTGAGCTGAGTGACCAGCTGCCCACCAGCTGGGCTTGGGGTGCAGCTGCCCTCCAGGCAGGACTGCTGGCCACTCACACAGGACCCTTCCCCGGTGCTTTTTGTGTGCTTTTGGTGTGCTTTTTGTGCTTTTTGCCTGCTTTACTGTGCTTCACAGAAAGCAGCTGCTCCTTCTGCTTTGCTCTCAGCCGCCTGTGGCTCGGGGCAGAGGTGTTGTCCCCTTTCCCCGGGTGTTGTCCCCTTTCCCCGGGTGTTGTCCCCTTTCCCCGGGTGTTGTCCCGTTCCCAGCAGGGGAGTGGTGGCAGTGCTGGGAGGAGTCCCAGCCCCACCGGAGGGGTGGAACTGGCCGGGTTTGCTGGGAGTTCAGGTGCCTGCACCTCCCGGAGCCTCTGCTGCTCTCCTGGGACCAGCCCTGGGAGCAGGAGCAGGGCATCACCTCCAGATGGACCTCAGGGACTGCTCAGATGGATCAGCTCCTGCCACAGCCCTGCAAGGAGCTGGTAAATCTCTCTCCTCCTCAGGAACTGTCAGTTCCTCCCTTAGGGAAGGTTTCTGCCCTGTGGTTAATTAGAGAAAGGCAAACAGGAGTTGTTAAGCTGGTGTCTCGGATTTTGGGGAATTAGGGTGCTGTGGGGAGCTTGGAGGAGGAGAAAGCAAGGGGAAGAACACAATAATAACAGGGCTCAATAAGCATTGCCAGGAGTCAAAGCCAGAAGCATTTTCTGGATGGTTTGGTGGGGTACTCCAGGAGAAGGTGGGGTAATACAGCATTAACCTGAAAGCAAAGTCAGAGTGTGAAACTCCACTTGTTGACAGCAGGAGGAAGGCACGATGCTGGGAATGAGCTGAGACAAATGTGTTTGATTAAATGAAGCTTGTGGTATCACATATTTCTGTGCTGACAAAGTGATTGCTGCAGATCGTACCTGACAGGACCTTTCACCTTTCTGGGAATGCAGAATTTCTGTAACAGGAGAGTTTTTCCACCTTCCACACCCCTCAGCTTGTTGTTTTATGGTGGCTATTTCTGCATAGGCTAATTCACTGTTACGTGATCCACCAAACAGCTTTTTTTCCTGCTGCTTTGTCACCCCCACAGTGAGGTTTAGCACCAGCTGGCATCCAGCCACCCACCCCAGCAGACAGGGGTGAGTTGCTGTGATTTGTGCAGGCTGGGGCACCTCTGTCCAGGTAAAGCACCCCAACAGTCAATGTGAAGTGAAACAGGTCATGTGTTCTCTTTTCTCTTAAAAAAAATGCCATTTTGTGGCAAGTGGAGCCCTTAAATGGAAAATTCAACTAAATGTGACCATGTAAACTTCGAGTGGCACCTCCTTAAATTGTGCTTGTGAATTTATTTGTTTTCTCCTTTCCTAAAGCACTAGGGATTCTTACAGGTAGCGAGCAGCAGAGGGGAGCTAAAATGATTTGAAAAATTAAAAGTAGGGTCGTTATCTTGCTGCAAAGATCTTCCCCAAAACATCTTTCCCTGGCCCTGTCATGCTTGGTTTTTGGGTGGCTCAGAGGAAAGTTGAACAGTTCCCAAAACAGCAATTCTGCAGCCTCGTCTGTCCCCCGAGGAGGATGAAGGATGAAGCAGGATCTTCCTCTTCTGTACCAGATTGTTTTGTCTCTCCTATGGCTGTGCTTGTCCCTGACCTGCTAATTGCCTTTGAGCCAGTCTGGCTTGTCCTGATCCTGATGGGAAATGTTGAGGTCATTGTCTGAACAGCTCCTTCCAGAGTGGGACAGGCAGGTGGGTGCTCTTGTCAGCTCTTGGTTCTGATGTTTCAGAATTGTTTGCTTTTTTTCCTCAGGGTGAAAAGGTCACAGACAAGAAGTGATTTTTTTAGTTAATTGGTGCAGTCTGCTGGGGGTGGAGGCCTTGTTCTGTCCTCACAGTGCCTGGTGGGTGTCACTGCTCTCTGCTGTCCTGGCTGGTTGGACGGGCAGTGACAGCATTTTGTGTCACCTCCGTCTGCCCCCTGTGATGTCAGAGCTGTCCCCACCACCTGCACTGCCATCCTGTGCGAGAGAAGCCACGGAACTTTGTTGTGGCTGGAAACCCAACAGCTCTGTCTTTAATCACTGTCTGTCTTTTGGAGAAACATCTGCTCCAGGTCCTGACCATGCTGGGGACTTGGTGAGAGCCAGGAGTTTGGGGGTTTGACATCTGCCTTCCAGCCTGAGGTGCTCACCCCTTTCTCTGCAGGATGCCAGGGTTCTGCTGACTTGGTGGAAGAGGAAATAAAATTTCACTGTGAGCAGAGCAAGGTGAGAGCAGAAAAGAGCTGAGAGTCCCAGCTCACCGTGTCTTGCTATCTAAACAAAAACCACATTCTGGAGCTGTTGGAATTTGAGACTTGGTGCACTGGGAGGGGGGATGGAGGCTCAGATGTCTGAGAATCCACAGGTGTGGAGTTGCCAGGGGGTCCCTGACAGGAGCCAGGGGCTGCTCCTGTGCAGCACCTTTGCGCTCAGGTGTTGCACAACTGGGCAATCAATCCCTGCTCCTGGGCCTGTGGGGAGGGGGCTGGCAAGTTCCTTTGTCCTGCAGCTTGCCTTCTGACATGCTCATGTGTTTCCAGGAGCTGAGGGCTGCAGGAAGGCTGGATAACCCCAGGTCTGGTGTACCCCAGGCTGTTCCAGGGTATAACAGCAAAGTCCATGGCTGCAGGACAGGTGAGCATTGGTGCCTCTCTCCTTTGTGTTCCCAGGGAACTCTCTTTCTGTGCCCCCTGTGCAGTGCAGTGACCACACCAACAGTCTGAACAGGTTTGTAGCTTGAACTGTTCAGCATTTGGAAGCACTTTGTTGTTCCACTGTCTTGCCTGAATGGTGGTGTGGGAGACTTGGGGGCTCATTGAGATAAATATAGATTACAGACAAGTCAGCTGTGCCTGTCCTGTTAAAATTGGTAGTTTTTAGTGTGCCCTAACCAAGATTTGGGGGTAAGGGACAGGACAACTGTTGATTTATAAGTTTGAGCCTCTTCTCCCTTGAAAGCTTCTTCAGTCCTGCTGCAGCTGCTTCCCTGACTCTCTGTTTGTCCCCAGACTCTGCCCCTCTGTGAAGGAGAAGAGAGGAGGATTTCCCCCCCTGTGTGCTGCCAGCTGTGAGTGTTTCTTTGGCAGTGTCTTAGCTGGTTGTTGTGAGCAATAGTCGAGGAAGCAATCAGCAAGTATACTGCCCTAGAAGTGCTGCACATTGTTGGGCTTGCCTCACCCCTGCCCCCAGGGATGGGCTCCGGGGCTGGGGTGCTGCCCAGGGGTCTCTGTGGAGCTGCAGCTGGTGCCAGGAGTGCCACGGGATGCCTGCTGTCACTGCACCAGGGAGGAGAGGAAGAAAAAGAGAAGATGAACGCGCTGCTGCAAGTTTTGTTCTTTCTTTGTCCTTCCCAAGTGCCTCTGGAGGGCTCTGGTGCAGCCTTCCCCTGCAGCAGAGCTGTCCTTTTGCTGCCTTGCATTTTTTCCTGTCCCAGATCGCTTGTGTGGAGCAACTTCAGGGAAGGTGATGTGCATCATGGCTTTTTCTCCAGCTTGAGGCTCTCGTTATCAGCTTTTCTGTCTCACCTGTGCTAAAAGCACAGCCCTCTCCCTTGCACAGTGTGTTCCATTGGCAGTAAAAGCTACACCCCAAAAACCCCTACAATCTGGCCTATTTTCCAACTACTAAATATAAGAGGTGCAGTCTGTACCTTGCTGTTGTGGGTAATGGGAATATTAGAAAAATATAATTGAAAAATTCCACGAAGATCACTGCAGAGGCAGCCTCTCTGCATTCTGTGGAAATGCCCTTTGCAGTGCCCTCTCCCAAGTGCCACCCTCCCTCCATGCTGGAGTCTGAGCTGGTGGCTCTTATGACCAGGTCTTAAATGTAACTTTTGATGTTTGTTGGTGGCATGCTCTGTTTCATTATGGAATGTACAATATTAATATCTTTATTTTTCTCCACACAGCTGCAGCATGAAAGGAATATCCCATATTAATCCCCTAATTTAAATTTGAAATTAATAACTATCACAACACTTGGAGCATCCTCTAATCCATTGATTGCTGCTGGCTTGGTTCCAGCAGTGTCACTAATTACATTCTGCCTGCAAAAAAATTCTCATTGCTCACAGGCTTTTTTTTTTTATTATTATTATTATTTTGAGAGCTGCTGGCTAGAATTCCTGTGCCACCTCTGCAGCATGACACTTTTTAATGCTAATGGAACTGTTTGAAATGACTGAGCATCCCTGCTTGCTGGAAGAAAAGCCCCTGGGCTTGCTGAGGGGTGTGCTCTGGGTGGGTGCTGTGTGTGGGGTACAAGCTCTGTGCTCTGGGGTCCCTGGGGTGGGGCAGGAGGGGCTCAATCCTGATCCAGCAGCTTTTTCCAGGGTCGTGTTTGCCTCGGGGCTGTTCCTCCATCCCCACCCTGAGCCTGCCAACAGCTGAAGCTTTGTGACTCCAGGAGCTGCCCCTTGTGTTGGTCTGGTTAAAGGGCGTTTCCAGAGGACTGGGGATAAATTAAAGCTGGCTTTAATTCAACTTCTTTACAGATAGTGCATCCAGAGGAGGTGGGATAAGCTAAAACTAGCTTTAATTCCCATTTGCAGTTACTGTGGTGACACGAGGGCACCTTGGGTGGTGCTGCCCCCACGCTGGCTTTTGCTGTGGGACACATCTGGCTCCTGGAGGAGACTGGACACATCTGGCTCCTGGAGGAGACTGGGAGCTGTTGGAATTCAGGGTGGATGGGATGCCTGCTCCTCTCTGCCTGCCTGCCTGCCTTGTTGCTCGTTTTTCTTGGTAGATACGTGGGGAGTGTGTTTCCTTCTGGGTTTTTTACTTGAGTCTTCTGAATCTCCTTGAAGAAAGGTGTCTGGAGAGGGGCAGCTGCCAGAGGTGGTTCTGAAGGCTCTGAGGGATCAGTCTGGAATTTTCTGGGCAGCCCTGGATGTCTCTCAGCAGCGCTGCATCCAAAGCTGTCAGTATCAGTGTCTATCCAAAACGGAAGAGAAGGGGTTAATGAAGTCAAGGATTAGGCCCTTAATCTGTGCCAGGAGTGCAAGAAATGTAGATTTTTTTTTTGTCACATGCTAGAAAAAGCCACAAAGGAGAGGCCTGAGGATTTTCTCCTCTCTCCCTTCTCCTGCCCCTGCTCCCCTGGCTCTCCTTTCAGCCCACGCAGTGACCCCGAAGATCAGGTCAGAAAAATGCTCCCATCCTCCTGCAAATCAAGAGCTCAGGTGCTGGTAAAACTCTTGGCTGGCTTTTTTTCTGAACTGTGCCACAATTCCAGAGTCAGGTCCCTGCTCCAGGTTTGTTCCCTCCTGGCTGGGGTCTCACAGGAGCCCAGAGCCCTGCGTGGGCACAGCCAGGGAAGGCTCTGCAGGATGCATTTCATTCTGGGTTCCTCTGAGAAGGGTGGGACTGGAGCGTCTTAATTGTTCTCAGGCTGAGCCCTGAGCTGCTAAGGAGTGTGAGAGGCAGTTGTTCTGGCTTCCTTGGTTGGAATTGAGAATTCAAACATTAAAGGGTTCTGGTTATTGCAGTACTCATCTGCTTTTTAACTTTTTTTTTAATGGGTTCAGTGAAACTGGACTCACCTTCTGTTCCAGGCTCCTGCCTGAGCTGTGGTACAGGTACAGAAGAAGGTGACCAAGGTCCCTTTGGTGCTGTTAGAGGCACTGAGCTGGTTGGAGCAGGACAGTGCTGATGGGAGAACAATCCCTGTGCTGGACCAGCAGTGACCTCTTGTGGGTGCTGGGGCTGCCTGGGGACGCTGGGGATGCTGGCACTGGAGTCAGAGGCTGTTATTCCATCTGTGGCCCTCGAGTGAGAGTGCTAAAGGCAGCTCGGGTTCTCCTGGCTCAGCCATCAGGAGCAAACAGCTCTAAATGTGCAGAGGCTTTCCTTCCTCACACGAGCTGGGATGTGAGACTGTCTTAATGGCTCAGAGGAGCCCAGGCTGTCCTCCCTGGCCAGCCCAGAGCTGGGCTTTGAGCATTTCAGGGCAGTAAAACAGAGCCAGAACTTGTGCTCATCTGCTTTTCCCATGCAGTGTCTTGTCTGTGATAAAAGTGTCTGACTGATGTGGCAGGAGATCCAGGAGAGCAGCAGGCCCTGTGAAGGCACTGCCTGTGAAATGCAGGGGTGCTGGGGGGGTCTCAGCTCCTAATCATCACTTAAAAGCCTCAAGGCATATGACCAGGTTCCCAGTTAATGGAGAACTGTGCCTCAGCCCAGCTTCCTACCCAGCTGCAAAGTAAAAACTTCTTGTTGAAGCCATTAAAAAAAAAATTAAAAGGTTATGTCAGTACATTCTGTCTCACAGTGGAGGTAAATTTATGTAGTTACAGCTCACCCAGTGCTTTATAAGATGCAGAGTGCAGCCTGTGTGTCAAAAAGTTCTTTTAGTAGCTGGTGGGGTGAATTCCAGTCATTAGAAAAGATTTTCTGTGTCTTTTCACCAAATACCATGTTGCTTTATCTCCCTATGCTGTAAAAAGCATCTGAAGGTGAAATTCTGAAAGGAGGATTTTCATTGTGTGCGCTGCTGTATGACAAGACACTTCCTTAGATTTTTATTCCTGAGCTATAGACAATGCTGCCTTTGAATTGAAATGTGTCTTTGGGCACTTTCCAAATATTTCTGTTCTCTGGGCAACTGCAGATTCCTTGGGGCTGGAGGAGGAGCAGTCTGGGCAGAGACAGCTGCTGTCCTGTCCTGCAGTGAGGAGGTGACAGCATCAGGTGACAGGAGTGCCACAGAGATGCTGAATGTCTGGCACGTGGAGGTGCCGAGAAAATGGAAGGTGATGGGAATTTTTAGTAAGAATTATTTGCCTTTTGTTGCTCAGTTTTGAGGCACAAACTCTGAGTCTGCCCTGCTGTTGAGTGGTGACTTCTGTGTGCAAACTTCCCATAGTCCTGTTTTAGAAAACAGGGAGAGACCCAGCAGAAAATCCTCTGCCTGTTCTATTTCTGATTGTTAAAGCAAAGATCCATTTCTCTGTTTTTCATTTCAACAATTTATGATGACNTTTCAAAAATTTTTTGTGGGGGGAAAATTCTTTTTTTTTTTTTTTTTTTTTTTTAAGAACTGAGGAGAAAGGAGTACCTGAACCACAGCCACAAGTCAGTGGAAATGCAAGTTTTGGATTTATCTTGGTTCTCTATCTGGCAAGACTTAATTAAGCTGTGTTGTGGAGCCACATCCATCACCCAAAATAAAAGCAGCACTCCCCAGGCAGGGTGTTTGCTGACAGGGTTTGTCTGGGTGTCTGTGGTAGGTGAGGCTTGTGCTATAAAAGTGGAAAAAAGGGAAACCAGGGAACAAGGAGGAAGGCAAGAACGTGTGAGAGCAACAACTGGGAGTGCAGCCTTGACAGAGCTTTGTCTCCTGGGGTTTTCTTGAGGGGTCAGCTGAAGAAAGCCTGCAATAACGATAAAGTTTAAAAAGCTGCTGTGTGTCAGATTGTGTGCGGGGCAAGTGTGAGTTGCAGCAGCTTCCTTTTTCTCTAAAGGACGTGCAGAAGGCATCACGCCCCAAAATAAATTCCTAAAAAAGTTAAGCCCGCTTGACTTTACGTTTAACCGAGTGGTAATTGAGGCACGTTGAAAGAAGATCTTGTTTCCAAAGGAAGGAACTTGGGTGTAAATCGCGGCGGCTGTGGCTCGGGGAGGTGTCGGTAGGAAGGGAAGGGGACGGCAGCAGCCAGGGTTGTTCCTGCCCCGCTC
>VXAX01001003.1:274414-317025 GCA_013399835.1 Leptocoma aspasia | reverse complement strand
TCGCCGCTGTCGGGGCCATGCGGGCCCCGCTGCCCCCCACGCGGCTGGCGGCGGCGGAGCGCGGGGCGGTGCTGCTGTCGTGCGCGCTGTCCTGCGGGGGCTCCGCGCTGCTGCTCTGCACCCAGGCGCGCTGGCCCGAGCTGCGGACGCGCCCGCGGCAGCTGCTGCTCTACCTGAGCCTGGCCGACCTGCTCTCCGCCCTCTCCTACTTCTACGGGGTGCTGCGGGACTTCCCCCGCACCTCGTGGGACTGCGTGCTGCAGGGCGCCCTGTCCACCTTCGCCAACACCAGCTCCTTCTTCTGGACCATGGCCATCGCCCTCTACCTGTACCTGACCATCGTCAGGGGCTCGCCCCCGGGCTCGGGCTTGCTCTGGGGCTTCCACGCCGTGAGGTGGGTGCAGTGTGCTGCCGGCTGGGACCCCCGGGCATTCCCCGCCCCCGCTGGGATGGAGCCTGGGGTGTTGCTTGGGTCTCTGGGCTTTCCTTCTCCCCTTCTCCCCCTCAAATTCCCTTTAAATAGAGATTTTGCTGTCTTTCAACTAACCCCCCTCTCCCTTCCCAAGTGGAGAGTTGGAGACGTGGAAAAGTTGAAGTTTTTTTTTTTGTTCAAGGTCACTTAGAAAAATCTCTGGCGAGTTCTAATGACTGAAAATCCTGGCTTCTGCTTTGCCTCCAGTCTGCCCTGACGTTCTAGAAGTAACATAACAAACCTTGTGTCTGTGACACCTGCCTGCTGCTGCCCAAGCTTCTGTGTTTGGGATCTGTTTCCACAGGTCCCCAGCTTCCCCCTGTCAGCCTGCTCTGTGATCCCTCCCCTCTGCCCAGGCAGGTTGCTGTAATTCCATACTGATAGAAGAATATTGTCCACGAGTGATAAAACTGCTGGAGAAGCGCTCTGGAGGTTGTTTTGGCATGTTTGATTGAAAGCAAGACAAACCAGTGCACAGTGTAGCTTGATGTCTCAGTTTCTGCTATTTAGGGCACTGATTTTGCACATCATGTTTAGTAAAAGCTTTCATTATGCAATTGGAGCTTGTGGAATCATGTGCTGCGTCCACACTGAGCAAAACAGTGATCCTTTAGTCCCCCGTGCTGCCAAGATTTTGCAACAAATTATAAGAGGAGCAACCTGGTTTAAAAGGAAAAAAAAAAAACCAAACCAAAAAGAAAAGCCCTCTGGAGGAATAGAGAATTTTCTTTGGTTTCTTAGTTAAATATTTGTCACCTTTTAGTTTCCAACAGCATCGTTTGGCAGATGGTTGCAGTAGAGCTGAGTCCAGGTGAGGATGGGCCAGAGGGAGACTTTGAGGCTGAAGCAGGGAGGAACTTCTGCTCCTGCTGGAGCTGGGGCTGTGTGAGGAGCTGAGCGGGCTGCACATGGCCAGGGTGGTGCTGAAGCTGAGAGAAGATGCACTGGAGGAATATTTCTGTTATTCCACCTCCAGTAAACAGAGGGTTGCACTCTGAGAGCTGTGGGGAGGGCAGGGTGCTGGTAAGGAGCCACATGTTGCTTAATGGGTATGAAAACCAAGTCTGGCTGGGCATTCTGGCTCCATCAGGCACATCAAAGAGCTCAGGCAAATCTGGCCTGTTTGTAATTTTCCCGTCTGCTAATTGCTTGTGTGGCTTTTGTCTGTACTTGGGTTTCTCCGTCTGGTTTAATGCCCCTCAGCCTTGTCAGCTACCAAGTGTGGAGAGAGACAGAGGCACTGAAACAGTGCTGGCTGCAATCTGTGCCCTCTCTAAAAACTCTAAAAATCCTGGGAGACAGACTGCTCTGACCCCGTGACACTGAGGGAGAGGTGCTCAAACTGAGCTGCTCCCGGGTGAATTTATTTGGTTTATTTTCCGTTCTTTACAATGAAAATGAAATGTCCTTGGTACTGATCAGCACCATTTGCTTTTTAAAGGCTATTGAGCACCTGTGATCAGGTTCTGCTTTGTAAATGCCTCCTGTTCTGTGCAGAGCCAGTGTTTAAAGCTAATTCTGCTTTATGATCTGTCTGAAAAGCCAGAGAAAACAAGTGAGGACGTGTTCTCTGCCCATCCCCTCGTGACACATCATCCTGCTTTCCTCCCCTGCAGTTTTGTAGTTACCTGAGAAGTGAAGCTCTGGGCATAAATGCTTGGAGATGGAGCTGGCTAAATACACGTTGGGAGTCAGTACCCGGAGTTTTCCTGAGGGAAATCAGGATGCCACAGTGGATCAAACCCATCAGACAGGTTTGTGCCACAGGGATTCCTGTGGTAACACATCCACCAATTCCAGGCTGCAGAGCTGCAGCTTCTGCTTTGGTTTGGAACCTGTTGAGCTCAGGTGAGCTGTGGAAACAAGCCTGCAGTCAGCTTTGGAATCACTCATGTGGCTGTAAAATGTGAGTGCTGGCATCCAGCGTGCAAACGACCACTGAAATTCACTGCTTCTGAATTTCCAAGTGCCAGGTGCCGTCTGGGTGGGGAATATCACCTTTGTTGTGGGAGAAGTTGATCCAAACTAAGGGTGAGGAATGGACCAGACAGACAGAACCCCCCTTGGGATTGTTTCCTGCCTGGCTTTTGATACCAATTGCTGACAGCACTTGAGGGGTTTTTATTTCATGATCAGGCTGTGCAGATCGTTACAACCATAAGTATACTTACTTAAAAAAAATCTATAACATATGCATGCTTATATATTTAAAAAAAAATATATATATACACATTTATAGCCATGCATATGTATTCATGTCCATGGAGTGTCTGGGGTCCTTTCAGGCACTACTGCACTGCTCATCTCACTCCTCCATGGGCTGCAGGGTTGGATTGGGGCAGATTTGGAGTTCTGGTTACAATGTGTGCTCAGAGCTCCTTCCTGGGCCTGCCTGGGCTATCCAGGAGCCTGATTTTTGCCTCCTTACAGGGTAAAAATTTCCTGTCCCCAGAAGGAACTGCCTGCAGGCCTGCTGGCAGGATGGCTCCTTGTGTAACCTGTGCAGGCAGGTGACAGCAAATCACCTGCTTGTGAGAGCCCCCAGGGGGGAAAAAGCAGCTGAGCAGCATCACTCAAAATGTGCTTATTGAGCAACCTGACCCCAGAGAACCAGGGCAAGTCGAGCTGAGCACTGCTGGAGCTGGAGGGTCCTCCCCTTGCCTTGTTTTGGTGTGACTCTGCAAAGATCTGGGTTGGATGGTTTTTTATTCAGAGATTAGCAGGATTGGAGGAATGAGCACTGTTGTGTCTGTCTTACAGGTTGGATTTCCAGCCTTTTTACAGGAAGGAGGAATCATCTTCCCTTCTCTCCCACACTGTTTGTATCCAGGTGTGCTTTGGAGGGGCCCAGCCTGCACAACTGCTCTTTGGGGCTCAGAGGAATATTTCTGCTTCTCTGTTATCTTGGATCCTTTTTATTCCAGTCCTTCCACGCACCTTGGGTGATGAGTCCTGGTTCTTCAGCTCCTCCATTCTCCCAGCTCACTAACAGCACTGACATGTGGCAGCCCCCCTGAATCTGTCACCTAGGAGCTCTTCAGAACCACTGAATCACCACTTTCAGTTCTCCTTTCCAGCCTGCTAAAACGGAGCTGAAGTTCATGGAAATGTCTGATTCCTTCCTAGGTCCTCTTTAATTTCATTGTGTTGGCAATCCTTTTGCTTGGGTGTTAGTGGTATATATCCAACTGATCCCAGAATGCTATTCCAGTGAAGATTAGCTTCCAGCAGTTTTATTCCACATTCTGCCTTTCACCAGTTATCTCCTGAAGGTTTTTTGCTCCCTTTCTCAGTGGTGAGTTATTTCTCCTGTGGCCTCTCTGTGTCTGTACTTACACTGTCCTGTCTTACATCCACACTCCATAATCTGACCTGGTTTTATCTGGATTCTCTTTCAGCTTCAGCTCGCTGATGAGATCATTTATTTAGGCATACTAGTTTCTTAATTCACTTCCTTTTTCTTGGTGCCTTCCTGCCTTTACAAGATTTCTCTAAGGAAGTGCCATTTCTCTTGAATTCTTTACCTTAGTGCTCAGTTTTGCAGGAGTGCTGAGAATGGAATTTCTTTGCATTTGCAGTTATTTTCTGAGAAATTGCCAGCTTTATCAGAGGGGCTCCTGAATTGTGTGGAAACTTTCATGGTGGTGGTGACGTTTGGGATGTTTTTAGAAGTCTGCTCTGATAACAGAGTGGGGAGGGCTTCCTGCAGCACAACTGTCCTTAAATAACAGCCCTGGCTTGGAATAGCACTGCCTGTTCTGAGCTGAACCCTGAGACAAAATGTTCTAAACGGGCTGAAGAGTTGACTCTAAATTTTTTTACAGCCTTATATTCATATTTGTTTCTTTTGTGAGTAGGTGAATACAGACATTATTTAAGAGTAGGAAATGGGGTATTTTTGAAATCTAATACCATGGGATTATCTCTGATTCTGCAGTTGGGCTATGGAGTTTCAGATAATCTGGCAAAGACAACTGCTGTTTGCCTACCCAGTCTGGTGTCTCTCGTTTTTGGGGGCAAGATCCTTTCCATGCTCCCTGCAGCTGCTCCAGCTGTCAGGGGAAGACTGCATGAGAGCAGGACAGTCATGGGTTTGTTTTCTCTGCACCGGGGAGAGCAGGAGGGTTGTGCTGGGAGCTCAGTCTGAGCCCCTGTCCCTCTCTCCAGGTGACACATTCAGCTGGATGCAGGGCACCGTTGTGGTGGATTTTTCTGTTTGGGCTGGTGGGATTTTTCTCTTCTTCCTCATGGTTTCTTGTGGGCAGCCCAAGCTGCTGAGTGACCTAATTCAAGCGTGTCACCACAGTTATTTTTCTTCTAAATGCTTCCCTGTATTTGCCTCTGCCATCAAAGTGAGAAGCCAAAGTCACAGGTCCAAGTTATGTGAGTGTGGCTCCAAACAAACCACTGGCACAACAAAGTTGTGGATTTCTTTGTAAGCTGAGTCTCACTTTGGAATCTGAACGTGGCTGCTTGTGCTCTGAAAGCTCAGGATCAGCTGGCTGGCTCCTGCAGGAAAATCACATTTTACAACGCCCTGGCCTTGTGAAACCCTCAAGCTCCCAGTGTCCAGGAGGGAATGGGAGAGGGCAGGAGGTGGGATGGGTCCTGCTGCTCCTGAACCGAGTGCAGCACATCCCTGCTCCTCTGCCCTCAGCTCTGGGGTCATGTTCCCACAGTGGTCCCCACGAGGTGGCTTTGCACCCCTGGATCCCTCAGTGCCCAGTACCTGTGGCCACTTCCCCTCACCTGGTGCAGCTCTGGGACAAGCACTGGAATCCTGTCTGGGGGAGAATCCCTGCTCTGGAATCCTGTCTGGGGGAGAATCCCTGCTCTGGAATCCTGTCTGGGGGAGAATCCCTGCTCTGGAATCCTGTCTGGGGGAGAACCCCTGCTCTGGAATCCAGTCTAGGGGAGAATCCCTGGCTCTGAAATCCTGTCTGGGGGAGAATCCCTGCTCTGGAATCCTGTCTGGGGGAGAATCCCTGCTCTGAAATCCTGTCTGGGGGAGAATCCCTGCTCTGAAATCCTGTCTGGGGGAGAATCCCTGGCTCTGGAATCCTGTCTGGGGGAGAATCCCTGCTCTGGAATCCTGTCTGGGGGAGAATCCCTGGCTCTGCCACCCCTTTCCTGAGGTGTGGGGGGCTCAGCTGAGGGTGCTCTTGGCTTAACCCCATTCTCTGTGTCCCCCCCTCAGCTGGGGCGTCCCCCTGGCCATCACAGTGGCCGCTGTGGCTCTGAAGAAGATCGGCTACGACGCCTCCAATGTTTCTGTGGGCTGGTGCTGGGTCAGCCTGGAGGCTGAGGATCAGCTCCTGTGGATGCTGCTGACGGGGAAGGTCTGGGAGATCCTGGCCTATGTGACCCTGCCCGTGCTCTACATCCTCATCAAGAAGCACATTAACAGAGCAGTGAGTATTTTGCTGGGTGGTTCCATCCCCCCCAGGCTCTGCATTTCGTTGCTCAGCAGCTGCAGAGGCAGGAGGTGCTTCAGGACACTGAGATGTCCCCAGGCCTGGGGGAGAAGCAGTGCCCTGACCCAGCAGCACCACCACACAGTGACTTAGCACAAGCAGAATGTAAAAGCCCTTTGAAAACGAGCAGGGGTTGTGGGACGTTCATGAGGGAAATGCTACAGTAAAAATTGAAACAGAATGTGAAGGACAAATTCAGCTTTAATCAGTTTCCTGCTTGTACCAAGATTGGAATTCTCAAACCTCAGTCCTTTCAGTGTCTCCAACCATAGTTTGTGTTGATGAATGTTATTTTGTACTGGCAGCTCAAAGCTCCATTTGGGAGTCCAGGCACTGGATGGCTTTGGGAGCCTTACAGGAGAGTCCCTGTCCTAGCAGGGGTTTGGAATTCAGAGCTTCATTTGTTGCTGTTCCTTGTGAGCACACAGAATCCAGGCATCTAGGACAGCATTTGCATAACAGACAAATCCAGATGAGAGTGGCAGAAGGAGCTGCATCCAGAGATCCCTTTTCTCTCTGAGCTGTGTTAGGGAAAAAAGACCCACATGTGGACAGATGTCCTTCTGGAAAATTCTGCCTCTGCAGCTGTGGGGGTGGTGGGGATGAACACAGCCCTGGTCAGGGCAGGATCCTGCAGATGGTTGGGAAGAAGGAGGTGATTTTCAGCAGCCCTGAGTGTCCTGGGGAGGGAAGGGGGGCCGGGGAAGGTTTGCTGCTGCCTGTCAGCATCACCTGGCGTGCAGCAGGCAGCACACGGTGTCCCAGCCTGGGCAGGGACAGCAACGTGACCTCCTGGAAACCCGACCCGGGCTGCTGCCTCTGCCAGGGACTGCTGGGGACACTGCTGGCCCTCCTCAGCCCTGGAGCAGTGCTGGGGACACTGCTGGGGGCACTGCTGTCCCTGCCCACCCCTGGGGACACTGCTGGGGGCACTGCTGTCCCTGCCCAGCCCTGGGGACACTGCTGGCCCTGCCCAGCCCGGGGACCCTGCTGTCCCTGCCCACCCCGGGGACACTGCTGGCCCTGCCCAGCCCGGGGACCCTGCTGTCCCTGCCCACCCCGGGGACACTGCTGGCCCTGCCCAGCCCTGGGGACACTGCTGGCCCGGTTGTCCCCTCGGTTGCATGTCTGAGCAGCACAGGGAGCCCCGCAGTGTCCCTGCCAGGCTGCAGCAGCAGCAGCAGCAGCATTGCTGTCCCCAAAGGCAGAGTGTGCCTGCTGCCCTTCCCCAGCCCCGTTCCCCAGGGGCTGTCCCCGGGCTGCGGGCAGTGGCCCAGCCCCTGTGTCCGTCCGTCTGTCCGTCCGTCTGTCCCGCAGCACGCCGCTCTCTCCGAGTACCGGCCCATCCTGCCCGCAGCCCCCGCGCTGCAGCCCCGCGCCGGCGTGGCCGACACGAAGCTGATCCTCATCCCCGTCATCTTCATCTTCCTCCGCGTCTGGAGCACCGTGCGCTTCGTCCTGACCCTCTGCAACTCCCCCGCCGTGCAGAACTCCGTCCTGGTGGTCCTGCACGTGAGTGGCTGTCGCTGTGGTTTGTGCGTTGACAAAGGACTTTTGACAATAATAGTAGAAGGTTAAATATTATTTATTAACGTGGCTTTATAATTCAAAGGATTCGGGCTATTATTTGCCCAGTTCGGAGCGTTCGAAGTTCTTGCTCCGAGCTCTGTTTAAGGGATTCTAGAATAGTTTACAAAATTAGAGATAATAACTTTTCACCTTATAGGTTGAAAGGAAGAAAACTTCTATCTCCTATATTAGGAGACAGGCAGAGAAATCTAAATGTTCTTGAACACAATTTAAGAGATTTGTTTACAGAAACTTGTACAGAGTAAAAAGACAGTAAAAGATGCTTTCCCATGGGAAGAATTTTCTGCAGGCCTGCATGCAGAGAAACTTATATTCTTGCAACAAGTGTCTGCTGGGGAAGCATCCGAGGGTCCCAGGGCTGGGGGGAGATGGGGTTTGGTGCTCCCAGTGTCGCTTTTTTGGCAGGGTGGAGTGCTGCAGGAGCACCTGCCCCACTCAGGTGAGCCCTGCCCGGCAGCAGCAGTGCTGCAGCAGTGCCAGCAATGCAGCAGGAGCTCTTCCAGCAGCATCTAGTGGCTGCAGAGGAAAGCTGCACTGGCAGGGATGGACAGGGCTGGCTGTAAGGGAGTGTTGGGTGTCTGTCCTCAGCCTGCTCCTGCCCTTCACCGCTGCCAGCACGCAGCAGCCCCCGATCTGCTTTTCAGGAAAAAAAAAAAACAAACTCGTTTTTCTGACTTCCTTGCCCTCAAAGTCGGTGGCTGTCTAATCCTATCTCACAGCAGAAGTTTGCCAGCACTGAGCCCACCACTCCCAGTGGTGCATTGATTGGGAAACATTCAAAATTGAGAAATTCTAGAATTGGCAAACCAAACCACTGCACAATTTTTTTTTTTTAAAATTTTTTCTTTTTTAACAGGAGAGATGATGCCGTGCAGAGCAGTGCAGCTGCTCTGGCACGGCGTTTGCCCTTCTCTGGGGGTGGGAGCAGCCCTGGTGATTCCTTTCCTGCCTTTCCAGGGAATCGGGAACACGTTCCAAGGAGGAGCCAACTGCATCATGTTCGTGCTGTGCACACGGGTGGTGCGAGCCCGCCTGCTGGCCCTGCTCTGCTGTGGCCACTGTGGCGACCTGGCCTGGCCTGGGCACGGATCCCACAGCTCCTGGCAGCAGCCACAGCCCCACAAGGACAAGGACAAGGACAAGGATGTGCCTGGCCCCGAGCAGACGAAGCCGCTGCTCTGCAGCACCTGAGCTGCCCCCGGCTGCTGCTGGTTCCTCCTCTCCTGGTACAATTCCTGAGGGAGCCTCTGCTCCTGCCCTGCCTCTGCACACTTGGGAGGGGTGGCAGCAGTGGCAGGGAGCAGTGACAGGCAGCAGTGACAGGCAGCGGTGGCAGGGGGTTCTGCTGCTGCTCTGGGACTCCCTGTCTGGCTCTGCAGCCCCATCACGCTCCCAAACCCTTTACAGAACTGCTCTGCTCCCTCCCCTCCAGCCTGCCAAGGAGGAACTGGACTGCAGGGCTGTCTGGCCCACAGGAACGGGACACCAGGCAGAGCTGAAGAGGAACTGGTGGCTCTTTTTGAAGTGGGCTGCCACGTGCACTCACATTGCATCGGTGCTACACACATCAGATGTTTGGTGCCCCCAGCTCTCCCCAGAAGGGGATGCAGCCCCTGCTGCCCAACATCCCAGAAGGGAGCAGAGGGGAAGTGACTCACCCAAGCTTGCCTAGAAAGTGCCTGGCAGCAGAACTTTGGCAGAAGCTGTGAATTTCAGGTGCAAGGCTGGGCACTGGTGTCCTTGCATGGCTCTGGCTGTGTGAGCACCTCGTTTCCTGGAGCTCGGCCTGATGAGCTGCAGAATTCACAGGGGGGAATTTAACCCGTGGCAGAGCACTGGGGGCTGGAGTGCTGTGGGAGTTTCTGTCTGTGAAGCAGATATTGATGCAGCTCTCTGTACCAGAGTGCTGGGATGGGCTGGGGTGTACTGGGATGTACTGGGATGTGCTGGGGATGAGCTGGGATGAGCTGGGATGTGCTGGGATGTGCTGGGATGTTCTGGGATGTACTGGGCTGTGCTGGGATGCACTGGGATGCGCTGGGCTGTGCTGGGCTGTGCTGGGGTGTTCTGGGATGTTCTGGGGTGTACTGGGCTGTGCTGGGATGTACTGGGCTGTGCTGGGATGTGCTGGGGTGTGCTGTCTCTTCAGGCAGGGCACAAAACCCTCCATGGAAGGGCACTTTTGTGCTCACCCTGCAGGTCAGACTCAGCCAAGGGGTGAGCCTGGCAGGCTGGATGCCTGGCCAGGCCCTGGGGCAGGGCAGGGGACCAGAATCCTCAGGCTGGCTGCTGGGAATGGCAGGGCTCTCCCCACACATCTGTTTCTCCTTCTCCCAGACCACACAGCCCATGAAAACAAAGGGCTTTTTATTTGTCACCAGTTTCCATTTTTAATTTGTAGAAGGGGTTTTTGCAAAGGGAGCAGGAGCCTCGTGGGCTGTCTGGGGAGGGGGTAGCTGCCCCAAAGCTGCTTTTTTGGCTCATTGCAGTCACATTTACAGCAGGCAGCACAGCTCCATGGCACAGAATCACAGGTGACTGTGGGCAGGGGTGACTCCTGCTCTTTCCTGAAGCCTTGGCATTCACTTAATAATTATATTAGTATATTTAAACCCTAATGTGCACAGGCTGTGTAAACACGGGGAGCCCTCAAGAGCTCCTGAGCCCATTTCATGGGGCTGCTGAATGGCCCCGCTCTTCAGCCTCCCTGGAGTCTTTGAAAGGTAGATGGAAGCATCTTATCTGTGCCATAGATGACTTCAAGAGGTTTTTTCCTCCTTTCAAAAGGCTTTTAAAAACTTCTGAAAGCTAAATAGCAACCTTGATAGCTCAATCTTTTGTGAATCCCACAAGGCTTGGGAAGAGGAGATGTGTAAAACTTCTTGCAGAAAGGTAGGGTAGAAATTTTTAAATTTTATGAGACTTAATATCATGCTGTGTTCTTTTTTTTTTTTTTTTGGAGCCAGCCCTGAAAAGAGAAAGCAAAATTGTCACCAACTTGGCTTAAGGGAAAACAAAACAGCAGAAAAAACAGCGCCAAAAATAATCAAAACAGATTCCATGTTCTCAGTTTGCCTTTTTCCATTACAGAGCTCTGAGAAATGCTTTTGGAGGAATGTGCCAGGGTTACATTTCCAGCGCCAGGAGTGTGACTGTCAGTTGTCCCTGCAGCTACAGGGTGGTGGCACAGCCCTGCAGTGACTGTCACTGGTCCCGGGTGGTGGCACAGCCCTGCAGTGACTGTCACTGGTCCCTGCAGTTACAGGGTGGTGGCACAGCCCTGCAGTGACTGTCACTGGTCCCGGGTGGTGGCACAGCCCTGCAGTGACTGTCACTGGTCCCTGCAGTTACAGGGTGGTGGCACAGCCCTGCAGTGACTGTCACTGGTCCCGGGTGGTGGCACAGCCCTGCAGTGACTGTCACTGGTCCCTGCAGTTACAGGGTGCTGGCACAGCCCTGCAGTGACTGTCACTGGTCCCTGCAGGTGCAGGGTGGTGGCACAGCCCTGCAGTGACTGTCACTGGTCCCTGCAGGTGCAGGGTGGTGGCACAGCCCCACAGAGGGAGCTGCAGCCCGGGGAAAGCAGCTCTGGAGAGGCTGAGCCCTGGCCAGGTGCTGTTCCTCACTCACACCCTGCAGCCTCTGCTCCCCAGCTGTGTCAGGATGCCCTGGAACAGCCTCCAGTTTATCCCCTGGAACTGTACTCCAGTTTCCCTCCCCTCCTTCCCTCACCCTCCACTGTAAATCTGAAATCTTGTTTGGGGTCTTGCTTTTCTGCCTGCCTGGTGATGCCTGGTGAGCCCTGAGGTGAACAAGCTTTCCTGGGGAAAAAGTTTGCCTTGGAAAAAAGCTTTTCCAAGCTTTTTCCCTGGGGCCAGGAAAGCTTCAGGAGCTGCTGGCAGGACTGTCCTGGGCACGGCTTTCAGTCGTGGTGTGTGAGCCCTCCCAGGAGCTCCAGGTTGCCTCCTGCTCTTCACAGGGACAAAATAATGTTTATTTTGTGGTGCTGATGGATGTTTATCCCTCCTTGGTGCTTAGGGGCTGCCACCATCGGGGCTTGTGGTGGCAGGTGGGGGTTCTCCTGAGGGAATCAGGTGCTCAGGGATGTGGGGATGTGCCCCTGCCAGCAGCAGGACAGTGCCTGGCTCTGAGCTGGGGCTCCTGTGCTTTGTCTGTGCCTTGGCACTCTTGCCTCAGGCTGGGGAGGGGATGGGGCTTTGTGTGCCGTTTGGAGATAATGTTTTATCTTGTTCACAGCTCCTCACTTGCTTGTTTTTAAGCGTTTTCTCCGACTTTTACAAAATAAAGTTCAGATTCTTTACCAGGACGCTGCCCAGCATTGCATTTGTGCAGCAAAACCAGGAACTTGTCTGGTTTTTGGTTCCAGAGCCCCAGCTCTGCTGCTGCTCCCTGCAGAGTCCCTATGGATCCAGCCCTCTCCTATTGCTGGGGATCAGACTGCCAAACCTCCCTCTCCTTGTCTGATTTGGACAGCTGATAAAGGAGGGTCTGTGTCTGACTTATTTCCAGGCAGATCACTAATTTCTGAAGTCCTCGTTTCACCTAAAGCCCCATTGTAGCTCAGGGGCCCAGAATGTTGTATTAGCCTTGCCTGAACGTGCAATTCCTTCCCAAAATGCAGGTGAGACGGTGTCACCTGTGGATATATTCTGTGGGATGTCTCCTCAGGGTGGGCACTGCAATGAGAACCCTGCAGCAGGGCTGGCTGCCAGCTCCTGCCCACACATCATGTTTCAGAGCTCACCACTATCGTTCTCCAGCAGATTTACTGTCCTGGAAGCTAAATTTGCCCTCTTAATCATATTTTTGCCCCCAAAGATATCAGGGTTTCATAGGATCCAGCCTTGGGCACAGATCATTAGGCTGAGGGTAAATAAATCCCTGCACACGTGCAGGGGAACTCTCACCATGAGCTGTGAGGGCACAGGAGACACGGAGTGGAGTTCAAGTCTCCAGGTACACACTCTGGGGTGAAGAGCAGATGTAAAACCTTTGGATGTGCTGCAGCTGAGATGGGAAACGTGCTTGTAAAATTCCTGTAAAATCAGCTCTTTGCTCGTTCCTGGCTCTGTCCTTTGCAAAGTCCAACAGGATCCCAGCTGCTGAAGATGTCACACCCCTGCAACCACTTTGAAAATCCAAGAAGTTGATTTATTATCCTGTTTCCCTTCACCAGCCTCTTCCAAGTTCAACACAGTGCCAATTACAACCATAGAGATGTTGTTACCACACTCTTGCTGTGTTAGGAAACTATTCAAACTGTTCTGCTGCCATAAGCAAATATTTACTCTGATGAAGGAGTTTTGATGACAAACATATGTGCTCTCTTTGATTCCTCTATGTTTTAAAGATTGTTTCCTCAAGTTCAGGAGCAGAGTTTAAAGACCATGGTAGAGAATTCTCCTTCCCTGTATTTGCTGAGTGTCAGAGCAGCTGTCATCCTGCCAAGAGCTCCCAGAGGGTGATACTGCCTTTAAAGGACTGGAATTCCATGATGGAAATTTGTCCTCTTTGCAGTTTCTCCAACTCTGGGGCAGAATTTTCCCTCTTGGTACGTGAAGGTGAGGACAACACGAGTTGCTGAGTGAGCTGTGGGCTCGGTGGCCGTGACACAGCAGCGTGATCCCCATCAAGACACCTGGGAACAGCGGCCTCCAGGCTGCTCACTGGAAAGAGATGCAATAAAAGAGAAATGCCAAGGAGTCTGGGGACTAAATTCCACCACACTGAGAGCAGCAGGGCTCTGTTCTTCTTCCTACTTCGGGGCACTCTGCTTCCACGTGGAGGAGGCGATGCTGCAGCCAGCCAGGGAACGTGCGTGGGACACGTGAAAAAGAGGTGTTGCTCAAGAGATGCCTTTTTTCTGAACTGGCTGATAAAAATAGACAGACCAATAAACAGGAGGTTTTGTTCTAGTTTATCCGGCTGCTGGACACGCCTATGAACTTTGCATTTCTCTGATAAACTCTGGAGTTGTAGTGGATGATTAACCAGGTCCTGGGCTCTTAAAGCAATGCCATAACAGAGGAGGTTGAGAGCCAGGAGCACGTGGTGCACCTCCTGCATGGGGAGGGAAAGGAACTCAAGCGCTCTGGAAGAGACACTCGCAGGCACAGCTCTGGCAGGATGAACTCTCAGGACTGCAGGAGAGCCTGAGCCAGCTGCTCCAAGCGAGGTAGGACCAGGAGCAGCGTTTTGGCCCGGGGGCAGATCAGAGCAGTTTGCCTGCAGGGGGGTTAATGGGGACCAGCTGCAGTGCTGTGGCTCGGGCAAACACCCTCTCTGTTGCCAGGGCTGCTCCCCGTGTTCCTGATGCTGCAGTTGCTGGGCAACATCTGCGGCTGTAGCACCCACAGCTGCCCAGGAGCTGCAGCTCCATGGCCTCTCCTTGTCCATGCACAGATGGCAGGGGGAAACTGGCTCCTTTTGCCAACTCTGGTGAAAGTTCTGCCCCTTGCTCCTTGGAGAGATGAAGCTGTGCCCCCTGTCACTGGGCAGCACCTCTGTTTGAGACAGGATCTGGTAAAAGAACATCTGACACTGGCAGCAGAGTTGGAAGAAAACGAAACTGAAGTCATGGGAGAGTCAGGCAGAGGAAAGGGATGATCGGGCACAGTGCCTTACCCCAGCTGACAGAGCCTGCCACTGATTGGATGTGTTTGGAAGAGTCACAGGAGGGGTTTTTCTGTGCAGGGTGTTTCCATGCCCTTCGTGGCTGCCTTGACTGGAAGAAGCTGTGCTCAGCATCTGTGATTCACACGCCAACATGAAGGTGAAAGGAGGGAAGCAGGATGGTGCCGAGGGCAGTGAAGGTGCCAAGGGGGTGAGTATGTCACAGGATAAGCCCTGGGGATCTGTGGGTGCCTATAGAGAGAGGAAAAGACCACAATCTTTTGGGCTGAGATGTTTCTATTCTTGAGCCCAGTTTGTGTCTGCCTGGAAGGCAGTGTTGCACCGAGTCTCGTGATTACCTGCAGCTCTCCCACCCGTAACTTCTGTGTGACTTTCCCCTTCTGTGTGTGAGTGTTCTTCCCTATTTTCTAATCAGCTTTAGGCTGCAGATGCTTCTGGATGGGGCTGCCTTTCACAGCAGTGTTTGGGGTGTCTTGCACTATGCACTTCTGGGGAATGCTAGAAGTTTTCTTGAAGGTGCTGGATGTCAATAATTAACACCAGTGGCACTTTGGAGCTCCTGGGATTTGGTTAATGAGAGCAAGGCAGCTGCTTTTCATCACCAATGAGAGAGTGTCAGCAATCTCCTCCTAGAAAACAGACCTGGAAGCCTCAGCTTCCTCCTGATCCTTGGGCTGGGATCGACTTGAATTTCGATCTCCAGTAACACCCAAAACTCTGCAGATCCCTGGAGCTGAGCTGAGGGGATCCTGAGGAACAGACAGAAGCACCAGCAGCTATTTGGACAAATGTTCAATTAGGGAAATGACAGAGCCCTCATGTGGGACCTGAGCTGAGTGCTGGGAAGGAAAACCTCGCAGACATTAAGGCCATTAAGGCTGGTGACGGTGGCAGCAAACGAGAGGAAAATGAAAAATGGCTTTATTGATGTAGCAGCAGTGAGATGCATTAGTGAGCTATAAAACCCAGCCAAACAAAACCCCAACAACCCAGCTCTGTCAACACAGCCCGGGGGCTGGATGGCAGCTAAACTGTTGGGAAAAGCGAGATGTTTTGGTTGGTTGTGACGCTGGGGAATGCGTGCCCACAACAGGGTGTTGATCCCGCTCCAGATGGCAACTCCCCTTCTCTGCTCTAGTGCAAAGTGCAGCTCTTGTGCCCCTCAACCAAGCCCTCTGAGGGTTGCTTGGATAAGTTCTAACTGGCAATCAGTTAGATCCATAAATAGCTCTGTCCCAAAATGCAGAGGAAGAAAAAATAAACAGGAAAGGGGTTTTGCCACTTGATGCAAAAATCGCTTCTTTTTAAAGCTTTCCTGTGCCAATATCCTGTGTTATTCCACTGCCCAATTTGCACATTGGAAAAGAGTAATTGCATACAACCTTTTTCCCTGCAGGGTGGTGTTTTAAGAATGGTAACTTGAAAAAAAACTTAATCATCCAAATGATTCATCAATACCAGCAAAGCAGAGTGAATTACTCTAATGACTGTGGGCATATCAAGCAGAACAAAATGAGTTGTAATGGAAACAACCCATTGGGCTTTTATACGCAGCAAAATGAAGGCAAAAACACAGAAAACAAGACTTTGGGTATTTCTTTGCTTTTACTGAATGTCATTAATGCCTAAGAGCCAAGTCTACTTCCAAGGTGGTGTTCATGTTTTTTTTCTTTCCCTCTGCAGAAAATGACACTTTCCCTGGCCCTGGTAGCCCTGATTTCTGCCTTTGGATCTTCCTTCCAGTACGGCTACAACGTGTCTGTGATCAACTCTCCTGCCCCGGTGAGCGGCCCAGCCTGGCAGCAGGGCTAGAGCAGAGCAGGGCAGATGTGACATTATGTAAATTGAATGCACTTTGTGGGTGGTTGTGGTCACGGGCTCGTCCTCTCTCTGTGCCAGGGACAGATGAGCTCAGGGGTGCCTCCCCCTCTGGGAAGCAGGCCCATCCTAAAGGGCAGGACAGCCTGTAGGAGCACGTCTCCACCCCAGGCCCCTCCATCCCTCTCTTGCATTCATCCCCCAGCTCATCCATCCCTGGTTTTTATCAGGACAGTTGTTTTATGGCAGAGCTTTGTGTGGCATTTGTTGTTACCCAACCCTTACAGCACTAAATTCCCACTCACTGTGCCTATTTCATTTTTTTTTGTGTTTCATTCCAGTACATGCAAGACTTTTACAACAAAACCTACCTGGGCAGGACTGGGGTGCCCATGGACAGCGGCTTCCAGACACTGCTCTGGTCTCTCACTGTGTCCATGTTCCCTCTGGGTGGCCTCTTTGGCTCGCTCATGGTGTGGCCCATGGTCAACAACTGTGGCCGGTAAGTGAGAGCCCTATCTGAGGTCCTGCCCTGGCTTTGGGAGCAGATAACATTTAGATAACGTTTAGATAACACTTAGATAGAGCAGATAACGTGGTGACTCCACCTTGCCCAGCCCTCCAGCAGCCTGAAATTGCCCCACACACCTTGAGGCTAAGGCAGGTGGGATGAGGGAGAGCTGCTGGGCTCAGCCACAAGAGCTGTCTCCCCAGTGTGAAGGAATTTATGGGGTTCTGGTCTGGCCAAGGCTGTGGGCTGGGCCCTGAGCCAGGCAGAACAGTGGGGAAAGAAAGTCCTGGGGTTTCCGATCAGGCCCAGCTTCTGCTGCTCAGCTTTCCTGAGAAACTTCACTTCTTTCTGGAAGCCTTCATTGCCTGCGGGAAGAATGTGGCAATTGCCTTTTCCTCCTTGACCAGTGCTTGGCAGGATGATTCATTTGAGCTCTGGACAGCACCATGACAGAGGGGATCTTTCTGCAACTTAGAAACGCCCAGCTGAATCTACCTCTCCTGTTGCTTTGCAGAAAGGGCACTTTGCTGATAAATAACCTCTTTTCCATCGCTGCTGCAGTCCTTATGGGAACCTCAGAGCTGGCAAAAACCTTTGAAGTAATCATCCTTTCCCGTGTTGTCATGGGAATATTTGCTGGTAAGTGAATGGTAAAGGGAGAGCAATAAATATTTCTTTGGCAGTGTAGAGGTGCTTTATTCTCCCAAGAGATGCTTTCACAGGTAGCACACTTTAGAATCTGCATGACAAGGCTGTGCTTTAGCCTGCTGCAGAAGTACTAAAGATCTTTGGGAGATAATGGCCCTGGGACTGGAATTTAAGCTGTGGGGAGGAGACCTGTGTCTGTAAATGCAGCAATAAACATCTGCTGGGCACTGCAGCTCCCACCACCAGCAAACCTGCTCAGGTTAACCTGTTTTCCCAGACAACTTAAAGCAGATAGTCTACTTCTTTCCTTTTTAACATAACCAGAATAATCCATCAAAAGCATTGCCAGATCCCATAATCCAGCCCTGGAACTGACTGTTCTTCCTGCAGGAGAAAAGGAATATTAAAAGGGAGAGCAAAGGGCTCAGAGCCACTGGATTTCCTGCAGAGAGAGGGAAGCCAAGGATATCAGTGTACTCCTGGTGTGAGTGGATTTATTGGAGCTGCAGGAACAGAACGGAACCATGCTGGGTACCCTCAGCAAGGTCTATAAGGGTCCTAAGAGCATTTAGGCTCAATTAATTGGCTTTGGGCTGGTGAGACTGGCACACTCCATGGTTTGTTAATGAGCTGGGGTAGCTTGCAAAAACAAATTTCCTGCCTTAGCTTGCCAATTGTAGTTGCTTCATGTACAGATCGAGTTGCTTTCTCAAGTCAGTTTCTTGTTTTCCATTTTTTTTTTAATCCAGTGGTTTTGTTTTGGCTTTTGACTCCCTTAAACCTGGCAGCTGCTCTCAGCACTGGAGCTTGGAATAAATGCCAAGGGTCTTGTTAAATGTGATCCCTCTTTGCAGTTATTTATAACCAACAAGCAAATCCAGCCTGGCTGCCCTGGCTTGTCCTTGTCAGGCTGGCCTGGCCTGAACTGTGGGTGTTGTCCCTGGGGAGGATCTGGGACGATCCCAGTGAGTGTCACCCTCTGGCACTGGTGGCACTTGTTTCTGTGCCTTTTAGACCTTTTAGCTTTCAAATATCAGCCTGATCACCTCTGTAACAGCGGGCTCCTGAAGCCTAGGGACTCCAGAAATGTCAGATAAGAGTCCCATGTGGTCATTTGATTCCAGGAGTTTGGGAGCTGCCAGGATTTACAGCGTAAGCACAGGAGCTGGCAGCTGGCTGGGGTCACTGTGGGCAGCCCTAGAGTGCTCCTAAAAATAACCCATGTTGCTGGTGTCCTTATTAGAGCACAAATACCCATTCCAGCAAGCCACCTGCAAGACATCTCAGACCAGCAAAGCTCTCAGCACAGCATTACTGAGCAGGGAATTTTTAACAGCCAACACCAAGTCACTTCCTTCCACTTTCACATCAGCGTGTTTGGATACTAATTTCTCTTCTTGTTTTAGAGGAAGTAAAAAGTTCCTCTCTTCTACTTGGAGTTTGTTTCCAAACCTGAAGCAGCAAAACTTTTTTTTTTTGTGTGTCTAGTGTGCTGTTCCTGGCAAGAGCCTGCTGGGACAAAGTTGTTTTCAGGAGGATGAACGCTAAACACTCAAAAAGACACCCCCAAATCATCTGCTGGCTCTAGGCAAGGCAGGCTCCTGCTAATCCTGTCAGACTCCAGAAGTGCTTTGCTGCCCAGCAGTTGATCACCCAGGCACTCAGAGCAGAAGGGTTTGAAGTTTCTGTGCATCCTGTGGTTCATCAGGAATCTCTTTGGTTGCCCATGGGAAACAAGCAGTTGGCTGGAGGCTGAGCTGCATGTCTAACACTGCTCTCTTAACTTCTAGGTCTGGCTTCCAACGTGGTTCCTATGTTCCTTGGAGAAATGTCCCCCAAAAACCTGAGAGGAGCTATTGGGGTGGTCCCACAGCTCTTCATCACCATTGGCATCCTTTCAGCTCAGATCCTTGGTCTCAACAGCATCCTTGGGAATGCTGAAGGTAAAGCTCTGCCTCAGGATCTCTCTGTGGGCTCTGCAGGGGGGGGATTTCTCTCAGCTGACATCTTGTGACCTTGCTGCAGGGTGGCCTGTGCTGCTGGGGCTCACTGGGATCCCATCCATGATTCAGCTCCTGACGTTGCCCTTTTTCCCCGAGAGCCCCAGGTACCTGCTCCTCCAGAAGGGCAACGAAGAGCAGGCACGGAGAGGTACAGTGCCACCCTTCCCTGGGAGGGGACGTGGGGTGGCATGCACCTGGCTGTGGGGCACAGCTGAGGGTGGGGAATTCTCCCCTGACGTGCTGCTGGTGGGTGGAATCCCCAGAACACCGCTCCTTCCCCGGCGTGTGGATCCCCAGGTGCCACCAGGGAAGCACGGCTGCCCAGGGTGACACATTGCTCTGTCCTGGTCTGAAGCAGGACATATCTCTGCAAACCTGGGGCTGATAACTGCCCCTGCTCTCCCCACCAGCTCTGCAGAGGCTGAGGGGCTGCGAGGACGTGGATGATGAGATCCAGGAGATGTACCAGGAGGACCGGTCAGAGAAGGAAGAAGGGCAGTTCTCTGTGCTCAGCCTGTTCACCTACAGGGGCCTGAGGTGGCAGCTCATCTCCATCATCGTCATGATGGGGGGCCAGCAGCTCTCAGGGGTCAATGGGGTGAGTGGGGAAGGCTGGGGGGTACAAACAAGGGGTGCAGCTTCAGAGGGGGTGATGGGGGCAGTGCTGACACAGGACAGACACCTGGGAGTGCCCCTTCACCCAGGACATGCCCAGTGTCACACAGGGCTGGGTCAGCCCTGGCCAGTACCAAATCCACGGACAAGGTACAGGGTCAGCTGCCCTGTTAATGATCATTGGAATGTTTTTAGAGCAAAGTGCTTGTGCCCAGATCCAAACCAGTGTCTCCAGAAATGGACAAATTCTGTCCTCAGGCTCCTGTGCACCAGTGCCAGGACTTGAAGCAGCCAAAAGGGGGGTTCCCATGTTCTGTAATTCATGTATTAACACAGCTGTGGTTCTGCTGCAGGTCTTCTACTACGCAGACAGAATCTTTGAGTCAGCAGGAGTGCCCAGCAACAGCATCCAGTATGTCACCGTGTCCATAGGTGCCATCAACGTCATCATGACAGGCCTTGCTGTAAGTTTGTGCTGGGGCTGAGTTCTCACTTGCCCAGTCTCCCCTCCCCCTGTTTAAATTAGGTTGTGCTCATGGAATCCTACAGTCACAGAATGGTTTGGGTTGGAAGGGACCTTAAAGATCACCTCATCCCAAAATCCTTCCACTAGAGTGTTGTTTGCACACACTGGGAGATGCTTTCCATGGCAGATGCCCTGTGGTGTCCTTGGACAAGAACATCTGCAACAATTGCTGAGCCCCTGGTGTCTCCCCCTCTCCCCTCTCCTGTCTCTTCCAGGTCCTCATTGTGGAATCCCTGGGGAGGAGGATCCTTCTCCTGGCTGGCTTTGTGCTGTGCTCTGCATCCTGTGCCATCTTAACTCTGGCCCTCAATCTCCAGGTATGTATGAAGGCTCAGGTGGTCCCACCCATGATTTCTGGACTTTCCAGGGAACAGGCCACTGGAATATTTTGAGGATGCTTCTAGACCCTGAGGAGGAGGGGACAGCACAAAAGGAGTCTGTACTTGCATATCTGCCTGAAAGGAATCCAGGAAAGGCTGTGATCCTGCTTGCCTGAATGCTCCTCCCAGGGTGTCATGATCCCAGCTCCTGCTGCATCCCTTTGGCAGCAAGGATCATACCCAGGCTGGTTTCTGTGTCTAATTATGGCACTGAAGGGTGACACTGCCTTTAAATGCCTCCAGATCTCACTGTGAACTGTGCCTTGAATGGGCTGGTGATGTTCAGACAGGAACCACCCCTAACCTGTGCTTCAACCCTCACAGACCACTATCTCCTGGATGTCCTACCTCAGCATAGTCTGTGTCATTGCCTACATCATTGGACACGCCATCGGACCCAGTAAGTGCCCACAGCCTGCCCAGTCTCCCCCAAAGCTGGGTAAAGCCAGGTCTTGTGTTCCATTTCCCACCAAAACCTCCGTGGAGCTCACCCAGGGAGCCTGAATTTCATCTCTGTGTGCCCATGCCCTGTGCAAGTCATTTAATCACCCCTTTTTTTTTTTCCTTTAAATGTAATCCTTGTTTGATTTACTGGGTGCTTCTAAAGGCTGGTAGTTAGAAACCACTGTCTGCCACTGAAATGAGCAGTCCAATTAGGAATTCAGTTGCCTTTGGGGTTTCCTCAGCTGTGGCTGCCCTGCAGGTCCCATTCCTGCTGTGATGATCACGGAGATGTTCCTGCAGTCCTCCCGACCCGCGGCGTTCATGGTGGGGGGCTCCGTGCACTGGCTCAGCAACTTCACCGTGGGGCTGGTCTTCCTCTACATGGAGGTAAGAACCCCACCACAGGGCAAAACCTGGGCTGGAAATCGGCCTCTTCCCCACTGTGTTCTCACAGAGGGGCTTTGAGGAGCTGTAAATGCACTTGTTGGTTCCCCAAACCTGTGTGTGGGATTGTGTCGAGGCTGAGG
Organism: Leptocoma aspasia; assembly: GCA_013399835.1. NCBI lineage: Eukaryota > Metazoa > Chordata > Aves > Passeriformes > Nectariniidae > Leptocoma > Leptocoma aspasia. The sequence continues at coordinate 295,363 of VXAX01001003.1, read as the reverse complement.
TTCCTCAGCGTTGTCTCATCACACCTGGCTGTTGCACAGGCTTTAAAAGAAAGCAGTTTGATTGCCAGGCCTCATCCTGAGCTCAGGAGCTTGGAAAAGATGGCAAATTCCCCATTTTCCACTGCAGGATGTGCCTTGGGGGGACAATTTTAGCTTCTGAAATCTGGGTGTCTGGTTCAAACTGCCCCCAGCAGCAGTGACCCATAAACTGCTGCAGTCCCTGACTTTAAGCTGTGCAAAGGCAGCTGCTGGGGTTTGTTTGAGTTATGGAGCAGACCCTCACCCTCCTTTCCCAGAAAGTTTCCAATAAACCCGTGGTGGTGGTTTGAGAAGACAGAATCACCCCAACTTTGAGTCGTTCAGCTTAAAATAAGTGCACCTGACCGTGGCTGCATTTTCCACAGCCAGTGCAGCAGGTCCAGAGCAGGTAAGTCCCACCTGGAACGTTGCCCTGACCCCTGCTCTCTCTTGTCACTGCCCTAGGCTGGGCTGGGGCCTTACAGCTTCCTCATCTTCTGTGCCATCTGCGTCGGCACCTTGCTTTACATCTTCTTTGTTGTTCCTGAGACCAAGAATAAAACCTTCATGGAAATCAACAGGATCATGGCCAAGAGGAACAAAGTGGAGGTTCAGGAAAGCAAAGAGCTCAAAGATTCCTACCCCCTGGGCAGGCAGGAGGAGAAGAAATGGCTCTCCAGCAGTGAGATGTGACCCAGCTGTGTTTGGCCTGACAGGATCTGTTCAGCAGGAAAACAAATACAGGGATTCCTCCTTCGATGCTGATCTGACAATCATGGAACTGTTAAAGCTGGAAAAGACATTTAAGATCAAATTCAACTGCAAACCTAATGCTGCCAAATCCTCCTCTTGTTCCAAGGAAAGGGAAATGTCCTCAGCCTGCTCAGCTCTGTGACCAAGTAGCCGATGGCACGAGGTGATGTGTGTCCCTGGTGTCCTGGTGACACATCCCAGGGGACACAAGCCAGCCCTCGGGCTGGGTGTGGGGCAGTCAAGGAGTGCACTGAACTCCTCTGAGGAACTGTCATTTGTGTGGTTGAGGATCCAGCAAGGGGAAATTAAATTTAATTTGGTATATCAGTGTGCTGCCCTCTGTTTTGGAAAAAGCAGATTTTTTTTTTTTTTTGTTGAACAGCTTGGCATGGATTTTGTGTAGCAGATGGAGAATCCTTCACATGATTTACTTTAACCTTAGAAAATCAGTTTATATATACAATATACCTGGGCTCAAGTTTGTGATATGTAAGTGTAGAAAAAGGAGCTGTTTCTATGCTCTGTCTCTACATCCACTGCAGAAAAGAAGGCAAAACTGTGCCACAGGCCAAGGCACAGGGATTGCACAGGACCTGTCCTAGGACCTGCCCTGCCAGAGCTCCCCATCCACTCTCCCATGGGAGACGACTGCAAGGGAAGGGGTGGTGAGTTGGTGGTGACAAACAGGAGAAGAGACAAGCAGGGAGGATGGTGAGAAACTGAGACTGGGTGAGGGATGGGAGAGAAATTTTATTTGAGAAAGCAGCTCCTTTGACCAGAGAGCAGCTCTTTGGCATGAAGAAAAATCTGTGTATGGAGATCTAAATCAACCCCCTGGGAGGGATGTAACAACCCAGGGTGCTGGACTGTGCCAGATTCTGCAGTTCATTGCTTTTCTCTAACTGATGGAGGTTTTGGTCTCCTGGAAAAACACCCTGGAGCACCGGGAGGTGCATAGTGAGCCTATACAAAGCAGGAGGAGAAACAAGCAAAGAACCTCCGTTTTTCTCAGCTTTCCCAACAAACAGCTGGGATTCTCTGGGTGCCTCCAGCAAACCCGAGGCTGTGCTCACTGGCAGCTGGTGTCAGGCTGCAGGAGCACCCCCCCGAGGAGGGCCATGGGGGTTTGTCCCCAGGCTATGACATCTCCCCTGAGCTGCCCCGCTCTGCACAGCGCCAGCGCCCGAACCTCGGCGGCGCCGAGCACGCGGCTCCACAGGTTCACCTGGGCCATCCACCCTGCAAACCCGTTGGAGAACGTCCCCAGCAGAGTGTCCCTGTCCTTGCCAAGGACCAGTGTACCCCCAGCCTGGCTCACATACCCCTTCTGGATGCTCTTTGCCTTGCCAGCTGCTCCGTTGAGCCAGAGGCTGGCGGTGCCCTGCGGGGACGCCCAGGTGACGCAGTGGTGCAGCCAGCCCTGGGCCTCCTCCTGCTGCAGGGGGAAGCTGAGGAAGTGGCCTCCTAGCCACAGCCCCAGCTCTGTGCCCACGGTCACCACCAGCTCGTGGTCACTCTCCCCAGTGGAGTAGGACAGGATGGTCTGGCTGCCAACAGGCTGGGCTCTGCTCCAGAAACACAGGGTGAAGGCTTGCAGGGACACGGCACGGAGGGGCTGGACCTCCACAAAGCTCTCAACGTTTTCCACGGGGAAGTAGAAAGCTGGAAAGGTGCTGGATTTCGTATCTGAAATAACCAAAAAGCCAGCAGTCACATTTCCTGTAATTGAGCCCAAATTCTGGAGAATAACACCCACAGAACTGGTAGGGCTGTGTAGTCTGAGTTTCCAGTTACTGCTGTGTGTTGTGCCAGCAGGGAAGGGGTTTGAAATGATGAAAAGCTGAGCTGAGCTCCCCCACCCAAATGTTTGGGAAAATCATGGTTTTCCCTCCTTCCTCCTCTTTTCTCATGTTGTATAAAATAGAGGTGATGATTTTTATCCCGGGGGAACTGAGCTGAGCATTTTTACTGTCTGTAAAAATGTGCTGCCATGTGGCAGGAGAGAGCTGCAGCTGCTGTGGGAGTAGCTGGCTTAGGGCTTAGGCATTGATGATGGTGAAGGATTTCCATCAGCAGGGCCAGATATGGGACAAAATTCTACCTGTGTGTGCCAGTACCAAACCTGGCAATGGTTTAGGCCACCAAGGTCAGCAGGGCATGGGCTCTTCATCCTCACAAGGTGAGCTGGACTCAGCCTGTGTTTCTTACCTGTGTGGCTCAGTCCATTCAGCAACTCTGTCTTCATGTCCTGGAGCTGCATCTGGATTTGATCCAGCCTGAGGGTGAACTCCTCTGGATGACACTGTGCTGAAGCAATCAGACAGCTGAATTTACAGAGGGATCTCCACAAGCTACATTTTCTAGTTTGAGCAAAACCCACGTTTCAAAACGCAGCTCCCCTCCTCTGTGTGCTGCCTGGCTGCCCAGCCAGAGCTGCTCCCACACACTCCATGCACCAGACACACCTGAGCTGAGGGTCCTGACGTGGTGCCAGGTAGCACCAGCTACCCTGGAGGTGTGACCCTCAAAAGGCAGGGCTGGCACACACCTTAAACAAGGGGTGCCAGCGGGGAGGCACACGGGACACCTGAGCAGGGACACTGCTGCTCCCAGACAGGATTCCAGCCCATCCAACCGTGAGGATTGGCAGTTTCACACCTTCCTCGAGGGTGTTTGTCCCCACCCTGGGTGTGCAGGGTCCCCTGGCCCTACCCTGGGCACGCTGGGCTGGGAAGGAGGCCTCCACCACACGGCCCTGCAGCGGCTGCACGTGCCGGTAGTCGTTGCGCAGGGTGCGGTTGTGCCAGTCCAGCAGGGTGTTCTCCAGGAGCTGGATCTGGGACAGGGACACCACACAGGGACAGGGACATCACTCAGGGACAAGGACATCACTCAGGGCATAGTGGCACAAGGACATCACACAGGGACAGGGATATCACACAGGGCACAGGGACATCACACAGGGCAGGGGAACATCACAGAGGGCACAGGGACATCACACAGGGACCGGGGCAACACCCAGGGCATAGTGGCACAAGGACATCACACAGGGACAGGGACATCACACAGGGCACAGGGACATCACACAGGGCACAGGGACATCACACAGGGCAGGGGAACATCACAGAGGGCACAGGGACATCACACAGGGCACAGGGACATCACAGAGCACACAGGGACATCACACAGGGCAGGGGGACATCACAGATGGCACGGGGACAGCAGCTCACCAGCTGGTGAGAGCCAGCACTGACCTGTGTGTGTGACAGCACAACTGGGGAGTGGAAGATGGTCCAGATCACGCTCTCAGAGCACGGGGGCGTGGTCAGGGAGCCCTGGTACCTGTAGAAGTGGGAGAGGTTTTCTGGCAGCATGGCCTGGACGTCCAGAGAGCTGAGCGTGGTTGATTGACCTCCAAAGGAAGCAGAGATGACACCAGAAGTTAATGGGGAGGGAAGAGAGAGGTGAAAGTGCTCTTGGAGCTGGGGTTGGCAAGTCCCTCTGCGAGCTTTGGTGGAACTGGGTGGAGATGGAGAGGCAAGAAAGGCCCTTTCTGGGTCTGTGGTTTGTCACCCAGACATGTCTGGGTCCTGGAGGTGGTGGGCAGCTGCTCTCAGCGCTCTGCCAGCCCCTGGGGGTGCTCCAGGAGGCATCAGGGGGTGTGCAGGCTGCAGGGAGCTGATATTTGGTGCTGCACAGACCTCCAGGAGTGCATTTATTGCTGCCCTGAGCACCTTCCCCACAGGCTGGAGTTGTGCAGGGCTGAGGATGCTCTGCCAGCACTGCAGCAGAAAATGCCAGTTCCCAGGGGCAGGAGGGTACCAGGGACAGAGAAAGGCATTCCTAGGTCTTACCTGCAAACCTGATCCTTGCCAGTTTGGAAATGAATTCGCTGTAGTAGGTGTTCTCAAAGTGCCCATCCTAAACACAGCACAGACACTTGATCAAAAGGTGTGACCTGCCTGTCCTCCTCACTGCTGAGCAGTGGTGGGGGGCTAATTCACCAGCTGGGAGACAAAGAAAACAAATACCACCAGATCTCCTGCTGGGCTGGGCAATGCAAGGCGTGGTCAGGTTTGTACAGCTTGGGTAGAATAGTGAACAGAATTATTTTTTATTACTTTTAAATCCACACTGAATCAAGTGTTCCCACTGGCAAAGCAGAGCAAGGCTTGGAGGCACAGCAGGGAAACCCCAGCTGCCACACCTGATATTCTCATACATGGGATATATATAAAATAGTGGGGGGCAGATTTCTGGGGCTCCCAAGGGCTATTGGCTGGTGGTGTGTGAAGCCCAGATGCCCCAGGGGAAGCAGCACAGCCTCCTAAAGAGGTGCCAGACCCCATCTCTTGGGACAGCTGTACAAACCTGGCCTGGGCTGCTCGTGTCTGAGAGAGGTTTTAGCTCAGCCAGTGCCCCCTGCCCCCAGCCTGGGTCACACTTACCGTGTACAGGAAGGCCAGCACAGCCAGCCCCTGGGGCTTGTCTTTGGCTTCTTCAAAGCTGGAGTAGTTGGCAGAGTTGTAGTGGACAATGTGCAGCTGCCAGGAGAGAGATGGGGTCATTCAGCAAGAAGTGATGAATGGCTTCTGCACGTTTAGAGGGACAGACTGCAGGGACAGGCACCACAAACAGCTGGTGCTGTTTGTGCCTCACACCAGGCCAAAGGGACCTTTGGTTTAACAGGTTTGTGGTGACTGTGGGGGCACAGCTCCACCTCTGAAGGACACGAGTGCTCCTGTCATGGCTTCTCCTGGAGCCTCCTGTGCCAGCACTGCCAGGCTCAGCCCTCCCACTGCACCAACCCTGGTGGGAGCCCTGGATTGCCCCTTGCCTCCCTGCAGGCTCTGGGGGATGCAACCTCCAGTGGCCCCGTGTGAGAGGCCCAATGTTGTCTGAACATATTATGAGTTTCCCTGCATCAGGCCTGCAGAAAAACTCTTCCCATGGGAAAGTGTCTTTTACTCTGTATGAGATATTATAAACAAATCTCTGAGCTGTGTTTCTAGGACAGAGGTTTCTCTGTCCTGTCTCCTGATATAGGAGATGAGGGTTTTTCTTCCTTTCAGCCTATGAGGTGAAAAGTTGTTATCTCTGATTGTGTAAGCTATTCCAGCTGAGCTGGAAGCAGCAGCTTCTATGCTCCAGACTGGGCAGATAATAGCTCAAATCTTTTATGAATTCTTTGAATTATGGAGTCATGTTAATAAACCATATTTAGCCTTCTGATATTATTGCAAGAGTCCTTTGTCACTGCAGGGACCACAGCAATAGCCCAGAGCCCCTCCCTGCAGCCACACCAACCTCGGCGAAGTAGCGCATCCCGTCCATGGTGTGCTCGGAGCCACTGCTCTCCAGGTCCAGCCCACCCCAGTGCAGGTGCATCTGGACAGCTGTGTAGGGACCTGGCAGCCCTCTGGAGATGCTCATGGTGGGTGGCAAATCGATCTGAACTGAGAAATGACAGGGTTGGAGGCAGCAGGGGGTGCAGCCTTGCCCATCCCTGTAGTGCTGGTGGGAATGAGCAGGCACGGTCAGGACCCCAGTGTGGGATGGAAAACTGAAATTCAAAGCTGGGTGTGCTTACAACCTTTCCTGGGCTCAGGCTGGTGCAGCACACCAGGCACAAGCAGGACCCCAGTCCCCAGGTGTGCCTGCAGACCCCTTCTCCCCCTGGGTTTGGCATTAGGCACCAATGAAAGCTTCAATGCTCAGCTCTCAGCACAGCACATCTGGCACAGGTCTGCTAGCCACTTCCTTTCCAAGGCAGAAAAGGGGAATAGGAATCAACACAGAGAGTGGCCTCATCTGTTATCACAATTCCCAGGGAGGCCCAGCCATTCTGGGAACGCCCTGTAGGTTTGGAAAGGCTTTGTCATTGCTGAAGGGTTTGTATAGACAAACCTCTTTTCTTCTCCTTGCCGAGGAGAAGTCACAAAGCCTTTGTCTTCCTGCTAATTCACTGCCAGAAATCATAGATTATGTTAATAAATCTAGGAGTGAAAGTGGAGAATTGCCTTGTCTAAATGAAAGCCCCCAGCATGTTATAAAAACTAGCAACTATCCTTGCAAAATGCAGCACAACACATTATTAATTAGTCATAGTTTGGGCTTCTGAGGAGTTTCTTTTGTTTGTGAACTGTTTAAAGACACACAAGACGAAAGCATGTTTCCTTTTAATATCCCAAAGGCTCTAGAGTGGGAAGGATAACATAATCTACCTTTTTCATACGTTCCCTGCTGACTGCCTTCCATAATGAGGGTTATTTACTTCAAGTACCTCACCAGGGTTTCTACTTCCTACAAAACACAGCCAGGGAATTGTGTTGTGAGTTTGTAACAAGCTTAAGGCCCCTCTAAGATATTCCAGGCAAATATTTGCTGCGAGCACAAGGTAGGGAGCAGCCTGCTTTGCTTGTGCTTTTCAGCCACGTGGAGTGTGATGGGGAGTGTGACTGCTCTGAGCTGGCAGTGCCACACTCCTGCCTTGCCCTGGCTCTGCCAGGCCGTGCAGAATCACCTGGGGCTGTGCAGGGGGAGTGCAGGGAGCCTTCCCCAGCGTTCCTGCCCTGCAGGTTGCCCCTGGCCACCCCTGCCCTGCAGGGACCAGCAGCACAGCCAGCCTGGCTGCCCAGCTCTGGCCTCTCAGGAGGCTGAGTTAATGAGGGGCACACTGGAGGTACAGATAAATCTGCTCCTGGAGGAAGATGCAGACATGGGTGACATTTTAATTTTGCTTGTCCTCGCTACCAGCTGGAGGACCAACCCTCTTTAAAACAAAAAGAAAGGTGCAAATACAAAAGGCTTTGTTAACCCAAGGGTCTAAGTGTGAGTGACTCACCCCACAGCAAACAGGCATTCTCAGGTGGGATTTAGCCTGGTGCTAACACACCTACAGAAAAAATGAACCTCGTTTCCTGGGAGAGACATTTGGGGTTTGGCTCTGAGAGCCTGTAAGGTGAGCCCTGCTGATAAATCCCTCTCCCATGCCTTTCAGATCTGCTGAGTGTTTTCCCTGAGAGATTCTGCTGCCCTGTCCCATCTCACTGAAGCCAGTAGAAAAGCCCAGCCTGACTCACAGGAGCTGTGAATAGGGACAGTCGTTTGTCTTTGTGCTTTAGGAAACTGCCCCACACCAGAAAATCATTGTTGGGAAGTTAACAAAAGAATGGACAAACACACACATGCAGTCAAAAAAGCTAAACCTGCAAGAATTAATGTCTAGGCAGGCAGGGCAGTAGTGCTGACAGAGAGCTCCGGGCTGAACGCTGAGTTTGTGTGGGCCACACAAAAGGAGTTACAATTTTCAGGAACACAATCACAACAGTCTTCCTCTGCTGGCACTCTGTCTCTCATCACTCCACTGCCCTGCCCTCACACTGTATTGTATTTATCTCTCTGTTGCAGGCAGGAAGAAAGAGCTGCTGAGCAGGACTCATGAGCTGACAGCTTTATGCTCCCAACACCTTCCCAAAACCACTCATCCTCTCCCCCTGCAGCCATTAGAAAATTCTCCCATTGCTCATCTGTAGTCCAAAGGCGTTATCCCAACAGTACCAGCTGATGAATTATTTAGGCAATGAATTACAGATTGCAGCAGGGGAATCTGGGATCTCCTATACTGTAAGCATTGCCCTGAAATTGTGTAGCCAAAGGCTGGGCTTTTAACATGTGCTGTGCTTCAGTTTCCTTTCCTGAGCCCCAAAATACCAATCCTCTGGCAGTGAGGGATGGATCCTCCTCTGTGCTTAGGGTGACCTACATCAACCAAACTGGGATGCAAAGGTTTCCATTCCTGTCACTTCTGATTAATGCACAGGCCAAAAATTGCATTTTTCTGAATGCAGAGGAGTCAGTGTGCCCCAAATATCACTCACTGCTGCACTCCTGTTGTCTTGCAGCACACTGAAGGAAAGGGTCAATCTGGAATTCTCCAGCTGCATGTTATCCCCTTTTCATGTCCAACAGAGAAAATACCTTGCAGAAACCTAACTGCCTTTTATTTGCCTGCTTTATTTATGTATTTCTGGAGAGCTTTCCTGGGTGATTGAGGAAAACAGCAAACCTAAGAGAGCAGAATGAAGTGAGATGGCAGAGTGAGTTCAAAAAAAGGGCATTGTCTGTGAATGCATTTCCACAGCTGAAACAAAAGATGTGTTCCTGCACTGCCCTGAGCCTTACCAGAGTGGCCATTGTTGGTCATCCTGAAGTGGCCCTGCAAGGGCCCATCGTAGCCACTGAGCTCCAGCTGCAGCAGGGGGTTGTACTTCACTTTCCTCCTCTGGATGTCAATGGGGGATTGCTGCTTGCCAGCACAGTCTGGGAAGTGCTGTGCCCAGTGCTCTTCATCCAGCTCTCCTTCTCCTGGAGGGGAGGCAAGGCAGGGCAGGGATGTGCTGTTAGTCAGGAGTCAGAGCTGACTAACATTTGCCAGCAGGAAATGCCACTCTAATTATTGTAACGCCAGGAGCTGCAGCCATAACAGGCTGCTTTGCCTTCCCCAGAGTGAAAATACACATTATTGTGTCTGCGGGACAACTGTGCTGCAAAGTAAGAAAGCTGCATTGCAGCAGCGGCTCAGTGATTGCTGGAGGCTGAACCTCCACCAAAAGAGGAGCAGTGTTCACATGGAAATGGGGATTTAAATGGGGATAAATGCCAGAGGTGTGGAATTGGCTTCTTAGCCAGTGCGAGTGAATAGGATCAGGGCAATGGGCAGGAAGGCTCAGCTTGGGATCAGGAACTGACAGCAATTAGCTATTTTCAACTAGGGAGAGAGCAATTGCAATATTGCAACTCTTCAACAATATCCTTTGTTTTAACTTAGCCCACTGAAGATCATAAAAGGATTAACACTTACTTCAGTGAGCTCTGCAAACAACCCCCTGACACAAGTGAAATTTAGATAATTTCACCAAAAAAATTATAAATACCTAAATAAGTACTTAGTGCTCTGTACTGCCTGGGATATGACAATAAAATAAGAAGCAGGCAGTATTTAAAGCTTTTCCTTGTAAGATCATCCAAAGGGCAGCTTTTCTTCTAACACATTCTAAAGATTTCCCCCATTGTTTGAACCTCGTTGTGCAGCCAACCCTGACAATGTGTCCTAACCACACAAAGGAGTAAAAAGAGGTGACATTGAGGAGAATCACTTTCAAGACAGGGAGGCATCAATAAAGCGGAATAAATTAACTGCTCTGTGATGTCTCACGAAGGGACAGCCGGCAGGGAAGGGAGCCTCCTCAGCAGCACAAGCCCAAAGCAAGCTGTAAAAGGTGGAAGGTTTTTACCTTTGTATGTCCAGGGCACCTGTTGGGAGTGGCTGAGGGGCGCCAGGAGCAGGCGGAGCAGGAGCGCTGCCATCAGCATGTCTGTGTGGTACCTGCAGCCAGAGCCGAGGGGAGGCACCGCTGTGAAAACCCTCAGCAAGCCCAAATTTACCCCAGGCCTGGCCTTTCCAGCACCCCTCCTGCCCTTCTGCTCAGCCAGCCCAAGCACAGCTGCAAACAATGCTGATCATCTGGGCAGGCAGCTCTGCTGACCCTGCTGGCTGAGCTGTCCCCCCAGAGGGGACAGGTGTCCCCCGATGGCCACAGCTGATGGCCTCGGGTCGCTGGCTGACCCCTGCACAGCTCTGCCCACTTTTCCTGTCCATTCATTCCTGATGAATGGGTTGAAAAGCTTCTCGCTGCAAGTATTGGTACAGCAGAGCTTTGTAAGCAAAAATGCCCGGCCCAGAGCTCAGACCTGCTCCCTTTACACAGAGCAAGGAGCCAAGGCAGGAGGCATTTAGTTAGAGGACTGCATTTCCAAAGTGCAGAGCATTCACAATCTTACTAGAAATCAAAACTGTAGACACTTAGCTCCTCTGAAAACCAGAGACTGGGTTTAAAAGCACTCCACACCCCTGAGCCTAAGCATTCAAACCATTTTGCTTTCAACACCTTCCCTCATCACTGAAAATCTAGTTTTGAATGGGAGAGGTTTGAAACCTTTGAAAAATTCAGAGCTCTCAAAAACTACTTAGACTTGAAAGATACAGGCACCATACAAGAGACCGAAACCCTGGTGGCTTTAAAAAAAAAAAAACATGCAGGAATTCAAATGAAAACTAGCAGGTGACAGGTGTCTAAATGCTCTTGTGGACTTCTGTATCTCTTCAGACACTCGATTTCCTTAAAAATGTGTCCCAGGCAAATACTTGTCTCAGGTCCAGTAAAAGCCATTTGGCAGAACAGGGAACAGACCATGGATTCTCTCCCTGCCTTCCCGTATCCTGTCACCAGGCAAATGCCATTCCCTTTGAAAAACCTCCTCCTCCCTCAGGAATGACACACTGCTGGCAACCCTTCCCTCCCAGCTGTGGCCCCCAGCTCCTAAACCCGTGGTTTCAAAACAAAAAGGGGAGCAGAAATCTCCCCAGGAATTGAATTTTTACCTTCTATGGAAAAGAAGTAGAGGCTCCAACAAAAGCAGCATAGCTGGGCTGTTGGTTTTAGGTGACAAGCAGCAATATCAAACACGAGGCAAGAAAGCTCAGATCGGTGAAATCTCAGCACTCCTGTCCCCAGCGTCCCTGCCACTTGTGATAAAATTGGCAATTCTTTTCAGGAACAAGGTGATTTTCATCTACTCAGTGAGGTGGCAGCAACTGAGGTGAGTCTGGGGGTGAGGGTCAGGCTGAGCTGCACAGAAGGCAAGACCCAGTGTGGCAGTTTGGGGCAGTTTGGGACAGTTTGGGTGGCAGTTTGGGTGGCAGTTTGGGCGGGACAGGCCCCAAGATGCTGCAGCACAGGCAGTCTGCTCATCCTGTGATTCTGTGAATAATAACAGCAATTGAACAGTAAGAGGCACAGGTGAGCTACAGGTGCCGTGGCAACTCAGGTTTCTGTGCTGAAGAACAGAAGCAGGTATTTTACCCAAAATCTTATTCTTCGCAATGAAAAGGCCTTTGCTGGGTTGCTGGTTTGTGCAGTGCATATTTAATCTTTGGGAACTGCTGTAGTATTGAGCTGATTAACCAAATGTGTTTTTTCCTTCTCTCCTCTGAAGAAGTCATTTATTGTGACGGTTGCACTGAACTGTGTAGGGACCAAACTAAGCAAACCTGCCCTGCAATGCACTTCTTAATCCTTGTGTATCCAGTTGTGTAAATAGGCTTTGAAATCAGCTGAGGGTGAAATTTTGGGAGTTTTATACCTCTTTGCACTTCAGGATTCCACACAGCAGCACAGGAGGGTGTGAAGAAGAGTCAGGCACAGGGGGTCACCTCTGCTCTGGGGCACCTCTCCTGTCACCTGGCCATGAGTGCAGCAGGGGAGGGGAAATGGATGGCATACAGTGACAAGCTGCTTCCCTTGCCTGTGCTTTATTGATCAGCCAGCCCAGTCTGCACAAAGGACTTGAAATAAAGCCCATTCGGGAATGTACCAGTGCCAGGAAACTGGAGATGACAGTGAATTAATTTTTAATGGAGCTTTTGCAACATTTGTGACATTTCACTTGACATCAGCAGGGGATGTGGGTGCTCAGCCCATCCAAAACCCACATCTGTGTTAGCTCAAACTCTTGTCTTTTAGGTCCCTTTTAACCCAAACCATTCTGTGATTCTATGAAGACACAGCAATCTGTGGAAAGGATTTACTGAGGGCACAAAGCATGAATTGTTTTGGGGTTAGGACAGAACAATAATTTGAACTAAGTTCCTTAAATGTATTTGGATATTGAGCTTCTAACTACGAGCTGAATGTTATGGAAGTCTTCCTGTATAAAGTATTGCCCACATCAACCATGGTTACTGGTTATTGGAGCTTTTTTAGTGTTTGTGGTATTAAACCTGACTGGCCTGAGGCTTGTCTTGGTCAGCTCTTTGCTACCTGGACATAACTGCTGGAGAAAAGAATGGACATAGTGCCTGGGAACTCCAGGTAGCACAGCAGCACCGTGCCTGAGGTAAGCTGGGGGCTCACAGGTGAAGACTGGAACAGGATTCATCTCTGCACTGAGATTTAGCCAGAGAGAAAAATCTGATATTGTGTGTGTCAGCCATGAATATTCTTGGCATGATTTCTTCCCAGAGGCAGGGAACTTTCACACAGCCCTCAGCCTTCCCCCTCCTGCCTCGACTGCAGGAGGAAATAAGCCTTTTATCCCACATTGCTGGCTTCCATGCACTTCACTTTTATCTCTACAGTTTCCCCTGACTCTCTGCCATCTTTTAAATCCTGCTTCTCCCAGGCTATTCTCTCTGGCCTAAAGCTCAGCTCAAGTCTGACATTCTGAGTATTGGTGGCCACATTAAAACCTTGATGTGGCATTGAAGTAGCTGGCTCAAACCTCAGTGCTCCTTTGACCCAGAACTTGAAAGGGTTAACTCCTCTGCCTCTGAATCAGCAGGAATTCCATCAGGGCTTGCAGTAAGAGCTGCATCACTCCCCAGCCCAGCAAACATTTGACCAGGAACAGGCTGTTTGAAGTGAGATGGACAGAGTGCCTTCAATCAGGCCATTCAGGTTTTTCTAAGTGAGTCTAAAACCTCTTCAAACAAAGCTCTCTCTGCTGAGGTTGTGCTGGATGAATGAAGGGATCCAGAGCCTACACGAAGTTTATGAAAGACAAAGATCAGCCAGTGCTGGCAGGCCCAGACCCATGAGGAAAGGTGACAATAGCTGTGCAGATTGAAACACGAGATTCTTTTATTCAACAATTCCTGTAATGTTTCTACATCTTATTTCCAAAACTGGCCCTCTTTTCTTTGATATTTTGCCCATGCTCTTTTTTTTTTGTTCCCTTTTTGCCCCTGGTTTTCAAGTACATACAGAGATCACAGAGGTAGAAAAGCACTAGAATTCATTTCTCCGGTTCACACAATCCCTTTTGACATCCTTCATCTTATACAATATTTTGATGTATTTGACTAAATTTAATCATAGAATCAGAATGGTTTGGTTTGGAAGGGACCTTAAAGAATATCTAGTCCAACCCTCTGCCACAGACAGGGACACCTTCTTACCTTCTTCTGATATGAATTCAGATACCTTTATTGATTCTGCTGAAGCTTTGTGGAAGAAATGGGCTTTGAGGCAGTCAGAGGCAGACACCAGAGATCTACACCAGTGCTCCTAAAGGCAGGATTTGCCCATTTGAAAGCAGAGAGGTTTCCTCTGCGAATTCCATTTCACGGTCTAACAGATCTCAGCATTAGCTACCTGCAGTTCATTGTCAACCTAAATTTTCTTTTGCTCAGTTTCAGCCAATTACTCTTAGTTATAGCTGTAACCCTTGGATTATCTTAGAATAGTTTTCCCTTTTTAATGTTCACATCACTTCTGGGGTGGTTATCACCTCGCTGCACCATGGGCAGGAGCAGCCTTTCACTGCCATTTCCCCAAGGTGGAGAAAAGGACAATGTGATGCTATAAAAAGGAGAGAACACGGTCAAATAATCCCTCTTCATTTTCATTTCCAGGAAATGTCATTACAGCTCTTGTAATGTCTCTTTAGGGCTGCTCTACAGACTTTGCTGAAAGGGGATTTCATGTTCTGGATCTCTGCTTGAGACCTTGGAAGAAAGCAAAGCGTGAAGGCAGGATTAGGAAGGGGGAGGCCAAACTTGCCACTGCATTGTGTGTGAGGAGCACTGGAATGTGGTCTGAGTGTGGGGATCAAAGGAACTGTGTGAGGGAGAGCCTTGGAGAAACGCTTCCATCATCCCAGGGCTCTGTGCTGTGCACTGGATGGGACACAGAAGGAATAACTCAGTGACAAGGCAGCTTGGCAGCATGTGCCAATACCTGATCACAGTGTAATTACTGCTTTATAAGTTTCTGCACTGCTCCCCTTAGAAATGTTCAGTTTGCCCCTCATCTCCCAGTGTTATGGCAGGCAGGGGAAGCACAACTTCCCCTGCTGCTCCATCTCTCTGAACATCGACATTAGCAGTGCACAAACAAAGGAGAAGACCCCAAGCCCCTTAACAAACAAACAAACAGTGCACAGGACAAGTAAAGGCTCTGGAAACTGCTGCTGCTCATTGCTGGGTAAGCACTTTTCCTTTCTGCTTTCAGCTGCATTGTGTGTTGAGCAGCTGTGACATCCAGTGGCCAAACACAATACGGTTGGGTCTGGTACAGGCCTCTTCATACATGGTAACAATAACAGAGCCCTTCCACGGCACTTTTCATCTTCAAAAAGCTGTATAAGCAGGAATGGATTAACCCCTGCACAGCTCAGCAGGGCAGACCAACGCAGCGGTCCCAGAAGTACACACAGGAGGGGACACCACTCTCCAAAGGCATGGCAAGCAGCTCTCCAGGCACGTGGAGAACCTGCTGCAGGACCAGAGTGCAGGACCTTCAGTCCCAAGGCAAGGAGCAGCAGCTGGGAGATAAGGGATCAGAAAGGTCCAGCTCATTCAGCACCTGATGAAGAGTCCACACCTGAGGGATGGGTTGTGCTTGTTTTCCCAAGAGCAAAAAAGTCCATGGAAAAAGAGGGGGAAAGCTGTGAGATCCCAGCAGGACCAGAGCTGCTTTGGAAGAGATCCTTTGTCAGAGGCCTGGCCTGAGGAAAAAGCTTCAGCAGAGATTTCTCTGAAAACATCAGAGGACATTGCTGATAGATGTGGAAGGTAGGGAAGGCAGCACAGATGTGGATTTGGATTAAGAAATGCAGTGGTGGAATGGAAGAAATGTGCCTACAAGGAGATGCCACCTTAAACTTCCTTTCTAGCCCAGGCAGCAAACCAGCCTTGACAGAGATGCTGTATTTTGTATGGGTATCTCTGGTGCCAATCCAGACAGGTCTGCTCCTTTTGATGGTAAAAGCAGACTTCAGTGAGATGTGTTCAGAGATCCAAACTGGGGACAGGTGCACCCAGTTTCAGTGACCAAGGAGCCAGTCCCTTGGTCCCAAGGTCATCAGTGCCCCAGTGTTTGCCTGCTCAGCTCTGCAGTGTTTTTTTCTGCAGGCAAGGTCATTGCAGGGACCTTGACCTTAAAGAATATCTAGTCCAACCCTCTCAGAAGGAGCGAAGTGCCCACAGTCCCTCCTCTCCCAGCAGCTCATCACCACTGCACTCCGAGGAGCTAAAAGTGATGATGGGAGTTGAAAGTGTTTCCCATGAGAATGAGGTTGATTCTTAAGGCAGGAAGACAACATGAAGGAAATTTAAATCCTACTGTCTGTGCTGTACCTGTTCTGTGGCAAGAGGATCCTGCTTGATAACTCTTGTGCTTTACATAAGCATTTTACACCCATTAAGGAAACAAATGAGTTGTTATTGAACTACTCTTTTTTTTTTTTCAGGTTATCATTCAAAAAAACCCCAATCTTAAACACCAAATACAATTTCTTAATGGCTAATCAATTCCTAGCTTCCTTTTCCCTTTATAGTGGAATATATTTCAAAGAGAGGGGGAAGAAGCAAGGAGACTCTCACCCTGTGAGAGGCAGTGCAGGATTTGCACTCTGGCCTCCATAGAGAAGATTACTTCATGGTTCCAGCATGGTTGCAACAAGCAGCTATGGCCTTTGGATCCACAACTCCTGGCAATTAATATCCAGCTGGCTCAGAAGCTTTCAGCCTCCCTACAAATCACCATATCAGATCATCAGCTCCTGGGAAATGTACCCTCGGGTATCAGCACCCCCATTCATGCATTGGTTCCCTCCCAAATAACCATTCCCCGTGCCCTGAAAATGGACCTGGTGGTTGTAAATTGTAGGTTAGCATTTCCAGTAGTAAAGAACATCCTGCCTGGTAGCTCGAGTACTCAGGGAGGCTGGTGATGGAGCCACACCACACCTTCACAGCTGCACACAGACCCCTGCCCACACTAACCAGCATGGACCAACCAGCCCTGCCCCAAAGCCCTGCGAGAAGAAAGGATAATGAAGCCTGGGAGTTAAAAGCATTAAGAAAGCCATGAGGTCTGTCACCTCCAGCTATTTCACTATTCATGTGCCCAAAGGTGCCTCATTGCAGGGTGAAGCTGCTGCGAGACAAAGGCATGGCAGAAAATGGGATGAAAAGTGAGGGAGAAGGATGTAAAGTCAGAAGAGGTTCTGAATGCCTGGAAGAAAACATCTTAAACAGTCATTCCACAATTTAATAGATACCCAGAAAGAACATTAGTCAGACTCTGCCATTACCTTTCCAACGAATGCTCCTTAAAAACACCAGGATCTGCAGGGTCGCTGAAGAGCAGAAATCTGAGTGACAGGATGCTCACATCTGCATCCAGGGGCTTCCCTCCGGAGATCCCACCCGGACTAAGGTGGAAAAGGTGCAAAGCCTGGCTCCCTGAGATGCAGAGCTGCCCTCCCAAAGGAACCTGCTCAGAACGCAAACAGGCTGGCACTTGCTGAAGTGTCGGATGGAGAGGGAGGTGCTCAGGCAGCCACCCAGACACATCTTCAGGTGTTCTGGGAGGCACTGGGGGGGAAAGAGAAGTCCCTGAGCATGCAGGAAGTTCTTTCAAGGTGCTCTGAAAGCTCACGCCCTGGAATGGCTGCTAATGGTTATTAGCACCCGAATGCATCTCAAACAAGTCCTGATCTGCGGTGGTTCTGCTCCTGCCCTGGCACCCTCAGCTGCCTGAACCTGTGTGTGATTTCACACTCTGCAAGGCTCAGAAGGCTCCTGCCCAACTGCTCCAAACAGGCCAGGGAAAGGCTGGCCTGGCTGGCTTCTGTGCTCATCAGCCTGTTGCAAGCAATCAGAAAATTTGCATTTATCACACTCGCAATTTTACCTGTAAAGCACAAGGAATGCCAGGCCTTGCAGATTTTGCCCCTGAGGGTCGTTCTCCATTTCTGGCTGGTGGATGCCTGTGAGCCAGGTCCGTGCCCGTGGTTTTCCCTTTATGTGTTCCCAAAATCTCTGTCCCCAGTGTCCACCCCATTAGCCACACAGGCCCCTTCCAAACTGTGAAATATTTTAAGAGTGTACTGAGTATTTGTAAAACTGGTAACAAGCTCGGATTACCAAAGAAACTCATGCTTCCTAGAAATCTCATAGCCTTGGGGATGCTCTTTAAAGCAATACAAAAAGAAAAATCAGGCAGGATACATGACTGGGCAGCAGCACTTTTAATATCAGCTCTGAGTTTAATTTTAACATGTGTGGCACAGTGCAAGTTTAAATCTGCTCACACAGGAAAAAAATTATACCAACACATGAACAGTGCCAGGCTTGTGGATGCCTCACCACTGCTGCCTGCAGCCCCAGTGTCCCCAGCTGTGCCTCCTCGGGGACACTGGGCCAATGGGTCTGCTTTAAACCCCACTTCTCCCCCCACCAGGCTAATTATGACCTTTCAGAATACGTTTTGTCCCCAAAGAGCACCCTGCTGTACTTCAGCATCAGCTTTTGCTGGCTACTACAATGTTTAATTTCCCTCAGCCTCAGGCTTTCTTGTGCTCCATTTTCTTTAGCTCATTATAAGACTTGACACCTCTGTGTGATTTTCCTGCACGGCAATAAAGGCACTTTTACAAAGTGCAACGATAGTGAAGCATCTCTAATCCAGCAGTTAACCAGCATAAAAATGCAGCTTTAGGATTTCCAGCATCTGGAATGCGTTTTTACAGGGAATGTTGCCCTCACACCAGGAAGGGTAAGGCTGCAGGATAAGCCAAGGATGCAGCTCTAAGGGGTACAATGTGCAGTTTTGGGGGGGCTGGCACTTCAAAGAGTTATCTACCTGTGACAGTTTAATTCCAAGGGCTTTTCCTGCCTTATCTCAGCTGGGTACAACCCGGCAGCATTCTGACCTGACTCATGGCTGCACAGCCACAGGGATGTGCAGGGAAAGCACAAACCCCACACACAGTGGGCACGGGGGACACAGGGCACTGTCACAAACCAGCCTGGCTGGCACAGGGCTTCTCCCTGCTGTCCCAGCCTGGGGTCACAGCAGGTCTGAGGGCACTGTGCAATGCCTCAGGAAGGTCAGTCCAGCAGACTTCCTTTGCTCTTTATTAGACTTTAAGCTTGCCCCAAGGGGATGTTCTCAGGAAGGAAAGAAATATGTGCCCAGAAGGTACATCAGGCTGGCAGGGCGAGGCAGGGCTGGAGGAGCACAAACTTCACTCATCTGTGAGCAATAAAACTTTGTTGGTGCAGTCAGGGTGAAGTGGGCACTGCCACATCCTCACAGACAGAACACAGAATGGTTTGGGTTGCTGGGACCTTAAAGCTTGACCCATGCCACCCCTGCCACGGGCANAGCTCGGATTACCAAAGAAACTCATGCTTCCTAGAAATCTCATAGCCTTGGGGATGCTCTTTAAAGCAATACAAAAAGAAAAATCAGGCAGGATACATGACTGGGCAGCAGCACTTTTAATATCAGCTCTGAGTTTAATTTTAACATGTGTGGCACAGTGCAAGTTTAAATCTGCTCACACAGGAAAAAAATTATACCAACACATGAACAGTGCCAGACTTGTGGATGCCTCACCACTGCTGCCTGCAGCCCCAGTGTCCCCAGCTGTGCCTCCTCGGGGACACTGGGCCAATGGGTCTGCTTTAAACCCCACTTCTCCCCCCACCATGCTAATTATGACCTTTCAGAATACGTTTTGTCCCCAAAGAGCACCCTGCTGTACTTCAGCATCAGCTTTTGCTGGCTACTACAATGTTTAATTTCCCTCAGCCTCAGGCTTTCTTGTGCTCCATTTTCTTTAGCTCATTATAAGACTTGACACCTCTGTGTGATTTTCCTGCACGGCAATAAAGGCACTTTTACAAAGTGCAACGATAGTGAAGCATCTCTAATCCAGCAGTTAACCAGCATAAAAATGCAGCTTTAGGATTTCCAGCATCTGGAATGCGTTTTTACAGGGAATGTTGCCCTCACACCAGGAAGGGTAAGGCTGCAGGATAAGCCAAGGACGCAGCTCTAAGGGGTACAATGTGCAGTTTTGGGGGGGCTGGCACTTCAAAGAGTTATCTACCTGTGACAGTTTAATTCCAAGGGCTTTTCCTGCCTTATCTCAGCTGGGTACAACCCGGCAGCATTCTGACCTGACTCATGGCTGCACAGCCACAGGGATGTGCAGGGAAAGCACAAACCCCACACACAGTGGGCACGGGGGACACAGGGCACTGTCACAAACCAGCCTGGCTGGCACAGGGCTTCTCCCTGCTGTCCCAGCCTGGGGTCACAGCAGGTCTGAGGGCACTGTGCAATGCCTCAGGAAGGTCAGTCCAGCAGACTTCCTTTGCTCTTTATTAGACTTTAAGCTTGCCCCAAGGGGATGTTCTCAGGAAGGAAAGAAATATGTGCCCAGAAGGTACATCAGGCTGGCAGGGCGAGGCAGGGCTGGAGGAGCACAAACTTCACTCATCTGTGAGCAATAAAACTTTGTTGGTGCAGTCAGGGTGAAGTGGGCACTGCCACATCCTCACAGACAGAACACAGAATGGTTTGGGTTGCTGGGACCTTAAAGCTTGACCCATGCCACCCCTGCCACGGGCAGGGACACCTTCCAGTATCCCAGAACACTTGGAAAAGTTTGTGTTCCTGCTGTTTACTGCTGCTGTGGTTTGTGTTCCTTGTGTTTACTGCTGGTGTGAGGTGTCACAGCCCATCACCTTAGTGCTCCTTCTCCCCCCTCAGGAAGTGTGATGGTTATTCACTTCAAAACCAGAGTGAATATTTATTGTGTTTAATTAACCTTTCCCTGGAACTGTTACAAACACACACACGTTCCAGTGCTCCTTTTCCCAGGTTTACTCGTTATTTCCACACCCCCTGTCTCCTTGGGACTACCCAGGCCCAGTCTCTCCTCATCAGGGAGATGCTCCAGACCCCAACTTTGTGGCCTCCACTCTCCAGTAGCTCCTTGTCTTTCTTGTACTGGAGAGCCCAGAGCTGGACACAGGCTGGACACAGTTGTGAGGGAAGGCTGAGGGAACTGGGATTGTTCTGCCTGGAGAGAAGCTCTGGGGCTCCCGGCTGTGGCCTTCCAGTGCCTGAGGGGAACTTACAGGAGAGATAGGCAGGGACTGCTTACAAGGGCCAGTAGTGACAAAGAGGAATGGGTTCAAACTGACAGAGGCCAGGTGTAGATTGGAGATTAGGAACAAATTCCCCGTGAGGGTGGTGAGGCTGGCACAGGGAACTTTGGATGGAGGGTAACTCTGAAAGCGTCCAAGGCCAGGAT
>VXAX01001003.1:251908-274246 GCA_013399835.1 Leptocoma aspasia | reverse complement strand
TGGGGGCGGTATGGTGGGGCAGAGCGGGGGCAGAAATAGGGGGATATGGTGAGTCAAAGCGGGGGAAGAATTAGGGGAGTACGGTGGGTCAAGGCATCCTCAAAGGCAGAGTTTAACCTCTTTCTTTTAATCATTAACAGTCGCTCTCGGATTGCGTGTGGTGATTTGGACCTTCCCCTCTTAAGTGGATGTCCTTCAGCTTCCCATCTCAAATATTTAACGCTTAGTGGCACTCCATCTGTGCCTGAGGTCTCTTAGTGGGTAATTAAATGCTGGTTATCCCAAGGCAGCGCTGGTGGGGGGGCAGCACCTGGATGTGTAGGTGTGGATAAAGAGCTGCCTGTTAACGATTTTACCTCGTGCAGGGCTGCCAGAGAGGATCCTGGGCTTTCTCGTGCTCCGTTACTTGCCTGCTGAGTCACAGGGTAGGGCCACGGTTCTAGAGCCTGGCAGGAAGCAGTGAAGCTTGTCATCCAAAGCCACAGGGTGAGCCAGCGCAGTTTCAGGCCTCCATCTTACTGAACACGGAGAGAGAAAGTGGCTGAACGTGTCTGTGATTTGCTCCCTGCCAGGCATCCTTTAGAACCCGTTGGGTCATGTTGTAGAGGTGGATTAATGCCCCGTGGAGTGCAGAGGAGCAGGGCTGGAATGTGCACATTTGTCCAGTTTCTAGGAGTGCTTTGGCAAGGGAGTTAATAGGTTGGGATCTGATAGAGTGCACTGAAAGGTCTCAGCTTTTTTCAGAGCACTGGTGGTATGAGGGTTACGATCATAAGGACCTTTAAGTGTCAGGAGAGGCTTCCACTGATAAATGTGGCAGGCCTGTAATAAGACACTCACTAGGGCAGTTATTTCTATGGCTAAACTTTAGGGTTGCTTTTTAAATCTCCATTCAGAGATTGCTTTCATTGGATTGATTTTAGAGAAGTGTGGCTGCCAGAGAGCTCACAAGGACAGGTTTTGGTGGTAGGGTTGCCTTATTAAAAAAAAAATATTTGGAAATAATTTTCAATTGGAGTAATCTCCAGTTGAGAATACTGCATTTCCTATGCAGGACATGGGGTCAGATGAGGAATAAGTGGTGATTTCTTAGACTTGAGGTGGTAGTGAAGATCCTCAGAGCTGGCAGGGGGTTGTAACTTACCCTTGGAGTAGGAACTCACGTGCTCCTGGGCAGGCCGGGCGAGCTGGCGTGTGTGGCTTCCCCTGAAGGGAGACAGTGACCTTGTCAGCAGATTATGCTGCAAAAAAAGGTTTAAGGCAGCGTGCTCGTTAAATACCACCGGGGTGTTTGCGTGTTTGGCAGGGCCAAAGGTCTGAGTAGGCACTGCTGCTGTGACCTCTGCCTTCAGTCAGCATTCCCATGGTTAAACCTGGGCACACAAGGGCTGGCCCTCGTGTTCTAGGTGAGTTGACTGATCTGATTGAGGCAGAATACATCATTGTGAGCTAAACAGCATCAGTTTCACCCTATAGCTCAAAGGATAGTTGTTTCTTGAACACAGGAGTGGGGAGTTTGCAAAAGGAGCATCAAGGATTTCTGGGGTGCTGCGGTGCTGTGAAATGCCTCTTTCTGCAGAGAAGGGAGGGACTTGTGGTCCTTTGTCAGGGATGCTCGAGTCATGTCCGACCTGGCAGACACTCCCAGTGGAAGTTCTTGCCGTGTGTGTTCCTGAAGTGCAGCTGAGAGTTCCTGGGACCTGGCTGTGCTTTCAAAGAATGAGCCACCTCAAGTTCTGTGGCAAAGCCAAGGTTCTGAAAATGAAAGTAAGGTTTAGCAGGTGCCAGCCTGATAAGCTCTGAAAGCCCTTTTTGGATAAGTGGGCATTCTTCCTGTTAGCCATTGCTCAGTGCATCTGCAGAGAGCTCAGTGTTCCTGTGGGTGGGATTGATAAGCAGAGACTGCAGGGATTTATTTCTAGCTTGTGTGTTCACTGGTTGAAGCTAAGTAGTGGCAGCATGAAGGTCAGCTTGGAGAAGTGGTCTTGTTTCATATTTTAGTCATATCGGGTGTCAGTGTGGGGGTCTGGCTGAAATCTTAGACAGCATGCAGGGGCAGGACAGCTGGAAGGGACACTTGAAAGCCAAGGGGGGAAAGCAAAGGTTGCTTTTTGACCTGGGGAGGGCAGGGTTTGCTGTGGGGGAGGAACGAGTGTGTGCAGCTGTGCCCTCACAGACTGTGAACCAGCAACAGCATTTCTAAGGTCATGTTTTTTTAACTTTGCTGTAACTGGAAGGATTCGTGACCATTTCTGTAAACAGAGTTGCCACCCACATTGGCTTGCCAAAAAGCCAGCTTCCAGATAGTTCTGCTTCTGAGGCTGAGCCTTGTGTGCAGATGGGCTGGGTTTGGTGCCAGTCGATGGCTTACAGGCATGTGTATGACTTGATTTTTAAAATGTAGCTGGGCTTACATAAGAACTCCCTTACTGCAGTTTTCTGAAGTGGATAAATGTGAGAAGGGAAAAAGGAAGTATTCGAAAGATTAGGGGCATTTTTATTCCTTTTAAGATGAAAATTTAAGAGGGAAAAACTTCCTGTAAATGCTCAACAGGGTGTAGCTATTAATGCAAGTTTTTAATGAGAGCTGTGGCTGCTTCTCTTTCGTCATTGGTTCCGGTTGGCTCTGAGCAGCTGCTGTGCATATTGAGAGCACTCTGCATACTGAGAGCTATTGCACTCTGGTCTCTTATCAAAAAGACCTCTTAACTGATAGCAGAGAGTTGCTGTTTTGGGATCTCTTCACTGCTATGATGTGGTGAGGTGGTGTTCCTTTAGGTTTGTCATCTGCTCCTGCTGCCCTGTCTAGGGTCTGATGGTACTGCAGTTAAAGTCTTTTGGAAACAGCAAAAGAGATTGTGCCTTGCACATAAGGAAATGGTTTTTTAAATAATAAAAGTCCTGGGACACTGGAAGATTGTGCCCGGAGAAGCTCTGGCTGCCCCATCCCTGAGAATGTTCCAGGCCAGGCTGGGTGAGGCTTGTCCAGCAACCTGGTCTGGTGGAAGGTGTCACTGCCCATGGTTGAGCTTTATGGTCCCTTCCAACCCCAACCATTCAGTGAGTAATTCTAAGCNTTGCGTGTGGTGATTTGGACCTTCCCCTCTTAAGTGGATGTCCTTCAGCTTCCCATCTCAAATATTTAACGCTTAGTGGCACTCCATCTGTGCCTGAGGTCTCTTAGTGGGTAATTAAATGCTGGTTATCCCAAGGCAGCGCTGGTGGGGGGGCAGCACCTGGATGTGTAGGTGTGGATAAAGAGCTGCCTGTTAACGATTTTACCTCGTGCAGGGCTGCCAGAGAGGATCCTGGGCTTTCTCGTGCTCCGTTACTTGCCTGCTGAGTCACAGGGTAGGGCCACGGTTCTAGAGCCTGGCAGGAAGCAGTGAAGCTTGTCATCCAAAGCCACAGGGTGAGCCAGCGCAGTTTCAGGCCTCCATCTTACTGAACACGGAGAGAGAAAGTGGCTGAACGTGTCTGTGATTTGCTCCCTGCCAGGCATCCTTTAGAACCCGTTGGGTCATGTTGTAGAGGTGGATTAATGCCCCGTGGAGTGCAGAGGAGCAGGGCTGGAATGTGCACATTTGTCCAGTTTCTAGGAGTGCTTTGGCAAGGGAGTTAATAGGTTGGGATCTGATAGAGTGCACTGAAAGGTCTCAGCTTTTTTCAGAGCACTGGTGGTATGAGGGTTACGATCATAAGGACCTTTAAGTGTCAGGAGAGGCTTCCACTGATAAATGTGGCAGGCCTGTAATAAGACACTCACTAGGGCAGTTATTTCTATGGCTAAACTTTAGGGTTGCTTTTTAAATCTCCATTCAGAGATTGCTTTCATTGGATTGATTTTAGAGAAGTGTGGCTGCCAGAGAGCTCACAAGGACAGGTTTTGGTGGTAGGGTTGCCTTATTAAAAAAAAAATATTTGGAAATAATTTTCAATTGGAGTAATCTCCAGTTGAGAATACTGCATTTCCTATGCAGGACATGGGGTCAGATGAGGAATAAGTGGTGATTTCTTAGACTTGAGGTGGTAGTGAAGATCCTCAGAGCTGGCAGGGGGTTGTAACTTACCCTTGGAGTAGGAACTCACGTGCTCCTGGGCAGGCCGGGCGAGCTGGCGTGTGTGGCTTCCCCTGAAGGGAGACAGTGACCTTGTCAGCAGATTATGCTGCAAAAAAAGGTTTAAGGCAGCGTGCTCGTTAAATACCACCGGGGTGTTTGCGTGTTTGGCAGGGCCAAAGGTCTGAGCAGGCACTGCTGCTGTGACCTCTGCCTTCAGTCAGCATTCCCATGGTTAAACCTGGGCACACAAGGGCTGGCCCTCGTGTTCTAGGTGAGTTGACTGATCTGATTGAGGCAGAATACATCACTGTGAGCTAAACAGCATCCGTTTCACCCTATAGCTCAAAGGATAGTTGTTTCTTGAACACAGGAGTGGGGAGTTTGCAAAAGGAGCATCAAGGATTTCTGGGGTGCTGCGGTGCTGTGAAATGCCTCTTTCTGCAGAGAAGGGAGGGACTTGTGGTCCTTTGTCAGGGATGCTCGAGTCATGTCCGACCTGGCAGACACTCCCAGTGGAAGTTCTTGCCGTGTGTGTTCCTGAAGTGCAGCTGAGAGTTCCTGGGACCTGGCTGTGCTTTCAAAGAATGAGCCACCTCAAGTTCTGTGGCAAAGCCAAGGTTCTGAAAATGAAAGTAAGGTTTAGCAGGTGCCAGCCTGATAAGCTCTGAAAGCCCTTTTTGGATAAGTGGGCATTCTTCCTGTTAGCCATTGCTCAGTGCATCTGCAGAGAGCTCAGTGTTCCTGTGGGTGGGATTGATAAGCAGAGGCTGCAGGGATTTATTTCTAGCTTGTGTGTTCACTGGTTGAAGCTAAGTAGTGGCAGCATGAAGGTCAGCTTGGAGAAGTGGTCTTGTTTCATATTTTAGTCATATCGGGTGTCAGTGTGGGGGTCTGGCTGAAATCTTAGACAGCATGCAGGGGCAGGACAGCTGGAAGGGACACTTGAAAGCCAAGGGGGGAAAGCAAAGGTTGCTTTTTGACCTGGGGAGGGCAGGGTTTGCTGTGGGGGAGGAACGAGTGTGTGCAGCTGTGCCCTCACAGACTGTGAACCAGCAACAGCATTTCTAAGGTCATGTTTTTTTAACTTTGCTGTAACTGGAAGGATTCGTGACCATTTCTGTAAACAGAGTTGCCACCCACATTGGCTTGCCAAAAAACCAGCTTCCAGATAGTTCTGCTTCTGAGGCTGAGCCTTGTGTGCAGATGGGCTGGGTTTGGTGCCAGTCGATGGCTTACAGGCATGTGTATGACTTGATTTTTAAAATGTAGCTGGGCTTACATAAGAACTCCCTTACTGCAGTTTTCTGAAGTGGATAAATGTGAGAAGGGAAAAAGGAAGTATTCGAAAGATTAGGGGCATTTTTATTCCTTTTAAGATGAAAATTTAAGAGGGAAAAACTTCCTGTAAATGCTCAACAGGGTGTAGCTATTAATGCAAGTTTTTAATGAGAGCTGTGGCTGCTTCTCTTTCGTCATTGGTTCCGGTTGGCTCTGAGCAGCTGCTGTGCATATTGAGAGCACTCTGCATACTGAGAGCTATTGCACTCTGGTCTCTTATCAAAAAGACCTCTTAACTGATAGCAGAGAGTTGCTGTTTTGGGATCTCTTCACTGCTATGATGTGGTGAGGTGGTGTTCCTTTAGGTTTGTCATCTGCTCCTGCTGCCCTGTCTAGGGTCTGATGGTACTGCAGTTAAAGTCTTTTGGAAACAGCAAAAGAGATTGTGCCTTGCACATAAGGAAATGGTTTTTTAAGTAATAAAAGTCCTGGGACACTGGAAGATTGTGCCCGGAGAAGCTCTGGCTGCCCCATCCCTGAGAATGTTCCAGGCCAGGCTGGGTGAGGCTTGTCCAGCAACCTGGTCTGGTGGAAGGTGTCACTGCCCATGGTTGAGCTTTATGGTCCCTTCCAACCCCAACCATTCAGTGAGTAATTCTAAGCTCCTCTTTTCAGGTACTAAAGATGTCTATTACCAAGATCCATGCCCGTGAAATCTTTGACTCCCGTGGGAATCCCACTGTTGAGGTAGACCTCTACACCAACAAAGGTGAGTCCTCAGCTGTGGTGTTCATCCCTGGCTTAGATCTGATAGAACGCGAGGCAGTCAGAAGTATACAACCTGTCCTGTTCTAGCAGTGGAGCTGTGCTGACTTCTTCCTCCACATATAAAACTTGTTGGAGCTTGCTGTGAGACTTGCAGGAAAAGCCTCTGCCTCGTTCTGTTGGATGAGTTTGCTGAGCTCGAGTTCCTGGCCTGGGCAGTGCAGGGTTTTTTGAAGAGTGCTGCTTCTTACAGCCTAAACTGTGTGAGAGCTGTTCCAAACCTGCTCTCCTTCCCTTGCCCCAGCATAAACTGGGATAGCACTTGGAAACTCAGGAGTCGAGGCCTTTGTTCCTGTCCTGGAGCAGCTGCTGATGGCCCTGGTTGTCAGTGCTCCCCACACTCTGAGTACACTGAAAGTTTAATTTTAATTTGTCTCCAGTGGCTTTCTGTAATGACACAGTCTTCTGCTGCACAGTTGAATTTTGGGTGATGGTTTCTTCTCTGCCCGAGTACTCGGGCATGACTAAAGAACTTGTCTAATTGGGCTTTCAAATGTAACATCTTATATTTTTAATTATTGTAGGCCTTTCCCTTGGTTTGTTAGTTGTTCATCCCACATCTGATAGGATCTGACAAAAGCATTGTGCAAACTCATACCAGTGTGGTTTGGTGGAATGAGCAAATACAATGGCTGTAATACACTGACTAAAGAGCTGATCTTTCTGCCTCAAAAGATTAATGCAGTCATTTAATGAGACTGCCCCCACTAAGCTCTTTGATTTAGTGGGATAAGGGAAAGACTGGAGGGTGAAGTTGGCATCTTGAACCCCAGGCAGAGCAGGCTCCAGTGTGCAGATTTGCTCCAAGTTCAGCTCCTTGGCTGAGGGAACAGGCTGTCTGGGTGGCTCTGCTGTTGTCAGAAGAGCTCAGAACCCCTGTGAACAAAATAGGTATCCTAATTGTCCCTTTGATGCCATATGCTGGAGGAATTTAAGAGCTTGCCTTGCCTGAGCTCAAAAGCAGATCCAGTGAATAAAGCTATCATTTTGGAAGGGGAATGGGTGCCTTCCTTAACTCTTGACATGCACAGTGGAAGAGGAGGAGTCAGTTTGCTGCTGGTCAGTGTGAGGGAGATGCTGATGAGCTGGTGATGCTGTAAATGAGCAGAAAGCCCTCGTAGGACCACTGTGTATGTGAGCAGAGGTGTGGTTTAGAGATTCCCTGTCCCAGCTCCAGGGCTGGGATGGTGTCAGGCTGGGGGATGTTTTGTGGGTTTGAGTGTGCCAAGGTGTTTTTTCCTGTTGTGAACAGGTCTGTTCAGAGCTGCTGTTCCCAGCGGTGCCTCAACTGGGATCTATGAGGCTCTGGAGCTCCGTGACAATGACAAGACACGCTACATGGGCAAAGGTAAACCTGGGCACCCAGAGTGTCACTGCGTGTGCTGGGCTCCTGTCCCGCTGTCTGTGTTGTGCACAAGGCCTGGCAGCTGAGCAGGGGCACAGGGGACAGACAGGGAGTGCCAGCAGCTCCTGTCAGGCTGGGGAAAGCAGAGGTGGCTGCGCTGGTTTCCTGCACGTGACATGGAGGGCGACTCTGCCTCCAGCAGTGCAGCTGCCTGGTGCTGCAGGGCAGGCACCTGCACAGGTGGGTGTGTGGAGCTGGGCACACCCAGCCAGGTGACAATGTCTGTGGTACAGTGTGTCCAGGTGTACTTTGTTACCCTGCTCCTCCTGCACTGTGTGTTGGTGCGTGGCAGAGTGCTTTAGCAGTGTTGTAAGGGCATCTAAACTGCCAGCTGCAGAAGCATTGGTCATCCTGCAGTTAGGCACAAGGTCTTTTCACAGACCCTGTTTTCCCAGAACCCTTAAATCTGTCAGCTCTGACACTGTAGACTCCTTAGATCCCAGCATGTTAAATCCTGCACCTGGGGTTTTGTGCTCTGTCCACTGAGTGTGCAGCTCTGCACTGGTAGTCCTGGAAGGTGTCTCTATTTCAGACCCCACAACAGCTACAGCCACTCTGGCTTTTTGTCTGCCGGTACAGGTAGCCAGGATGCTTCAAGATTGTGTCAGTGGTGTAATATTTTACTGGTCTGGGGACTGGTTGTGTGTTCTGAAAAGAAACTAAACGCAGCAGTCAGCAGGCTGGCTTGGGAACAAGGATGGGTGAGAACAATTAAAGTGGGTAGCTGAATGGAACTTGGAGAGCCTTGTCTTAGGAGATTCATGGTTGTAAATACCTTAGAATAACAAAGAATAAATGTCTGGATGACTGAATGTCCCAAAAACCTGAGGCTCTTATGCTGTTTACCCAGGGCACTTTTTCTTGCAAAGAGTAAATGTGTATTTACCTCACTGTGCTAAATGTGTGTGGGCTTAGACCTGTTAAGTCTGATCCTATGGGCAGTTCTTAATGGCATTTAATTAGACTGTAGTTAACAGGCTGTAGCTGAAAGGCTTTGTCAGCTGGGAAATAACACCAGTTATGAAAAAATAATCATCAAATGGGAAGAGTTGCAGATAGCTGGTAGGCCTTTTGTAATAGAGGACTGCAGACTTAGACCATTTGGAAAAGCAATTAATATGGTTTAGGATGCAGTCAATTAGCATTCATCATTCTGGAGCTTAGGTTTTTGGAAGTCTTTAAACACTGCACAGTAAATAAGGTGTTGCTATAGCAGTGTCACAGAGTAGTGCCAGGTAGAGAAGTACCTGAGCTGCTGTGTGTGTAACTTCTGGGGAAACCTTTTTCCCTCCCCTTACCCCTGGTTCTGTGAGTTGGTAGGAGAGCCCATCCTAAACCTTCTCTAAAGGCTGTCGTTCAGGCCCTTGAGGTTTGGCTGGCAGTGGTGATGGCAGAGTTACAGAGACCTGGCTGGAAAGCCCAGACAGAGCCTTGCACAGCTTCCTCTGCTCTTTGGGCCTTTTGTCTCTGTTCCAGTGCTCAGTGCCAGGCTCCTGCTGCCTGTTTGTGTCCCCTCCTGCATGCCTGTGGGGCTGGCTGTGAGTCCTCACCTGTGCCTTGACTCAGGTGTCCGTTTCGCTTCTGTCAGGTGTCTCCAGAGCTGTTAAATATGTTAACGAGTTCCTGGCCACGGCACTGTGCACACAGGTAATGGATGTGCTCCCAGTGCAGCCCTGGCACTCGGGTCAGTCTCTCCAGTGCATGGCCTGGCAGACTAACCTGGCATTCCTGGACAAGTCCTAGCCAATGCATCCTTCATGCGCCTCCCAGTGTCCACACCTGGCCATGAGCTTGGGCTGGGGTAGCATGAGGTGGTTTTCCTGGATGTTCCTGAGATCCCCTACTAATCCCTGCATAACCTGTGTGTTGACCACTGTCTGATCTGCTTGTTCCTTCCAGGTGTCTCAAAAGCTGTTGAGCACGTCAATAAAACGATTGCACCTGCACTGATTAGCAAGGTAGGAGCAATCTGTCTTCTCTTAACATCTCCTACAGCCAGGCAGTGTCCACACCATCCTCTGGTGGGGTGTGTCAGTGGGGTGTGTTGGAGTGCATGTGAACAGACTGACTACAGCAATGGTTTTACTTAATTTACTTAATGAGTGCATTTCTAACACGTAATGAAACGTTCTCCAGCAGCCTGGTGTTGTGGTGTGCAGAAACTCTTCAGCCCCCTGGGAGCTGCAGTGGTGCAGCTAGGATACAAAATGATTTATGCTTCCAAGAGTGGCTGAATGATGAGGAGGGGCTGGGTTTTAACCAAGCAGGGTAATTTGAAGGGAATCTGAGGGGATCTAGAAAGGTCTGCTTGAATGAGATTCCTCTGTGCTTTGTGAGCACTAAGCCCTGCCTACAAAGGCTGGTGCAGAACTAAGTGGTAATGGGTAAAGTGGTGGCACATCCAGCTCAGCTGTCAGCCTTGGGCTGCTGCTGTGTGACAGTGACAGGAATTGGTCTGGTCAACTCTTGGTAGCTGCCCTTGAGCAGGTTTTGGTGCCTGCCGGGGCTGTCAGTGCTGTGGTGGGTGGGTGAGGGTTTGTGGACCTGTGCTTGGTGTCAAACAATGTTTTGGTTGCTTCTCTCTGCAGAATGTGAATGTTGTGGAGCAAGAAAAGATTGACAAGCTGATGCTGGAAATGGATGGGACAGAGAACAAATGTGAGTGGGCTTTGTGTTGTTGCACTGAGGGGTGAAAAGATGAAGATGGGTCGACAGAGTTCTAGTTACCAGAGCCAGCAGCCAGTGCATGGCCTTGTGCTGTGCACTGCCACAATTCAAACTGTGGGCTGCTGTTGCTGAGTCCCTTTTTATAAAGACACTTCTAAACAATTTCTTCCTATTTCAGCCAAATTTGGTGCTAATGCCATCCTGGGTGTGTCTCTGGCTGTGTGCAAAGCTGGTGCTGCTGAGAAGGGTGTTCCCCTGTACCGCCACATCGCAGACCTTGCTGGAAATCCAGAGGTCATCCTCCCAGTTCCTGTAAGTCCCTGGGTGGGGCAGGCTAAGGCCTTGGCTTGACTTCAGCCTGGTGCCCTTGGGGCAAGCTCTAGAGAGAGAGGAGTGTAAGGGCTGTTAGCACATTCCAACCTGGCTTTTCCTGGTTCCTCCAAGGCTTTCAACGTGATCAACGGGGGCTCCCATGCTGGCAACAAGCTGGCCATGCAGGAGTTCATGATCCTGCCCGTGGGGGCAGACAGCTTCAAGGACGCCATGCGTGTCGGGGCAGAGGTCTACCACAACCTCAAGAACGTCATCAAGGAGAAGTATGGCAAGGATGCAACCAACGTGGGGGATGAGGGTGGCTTTGCCCCCAACATCCTGGAAAATAAAGAAGGTAAGAAGGAGCCAAGTGTGAGAGGAGATGTAACTGATAGCTGGAGGATGAACTGACAGCCTGCCCAATATCAATGATAAGCAGGATCAATAGGATCAAAGGTGTAGAACTTCCTGCTTTGTCTTTACTCTGTTCCTTACCCTGGCAGACATCCTAAGATGCTCTACTGATGTGGTCAGGTATTCCCTTGGACATCAGTTTATGCAGTTTGACAGGATGCTTTTTACTTCAGTGCCTCATTACTCTCATTCCTGCAGCAGCTTAAGGGAATCTTGTGCCCTTCCAGCTGAAAAGTGATGTGGGAACATCTGTGCACTGCAGGTGTTGCAGAAGTCAGCAGTCAGAGCACAGTGGAGTTGTTTTTCTGCAGACAAAGAGGGAAAACAGTTTGTGCTCTGCCTGGTCGTTTGTGGGAGGCCATGAAGGCTTGCCTGGGAAGCTGAGGCAGTTGCTGCTTCCATGGCCAAACAGTTCTGTTCAGGAACCTGTGGGAGAGGCAGTTTGTCTGTGGGAAGCAAAATATCTTCCTGCAAAAACTGTACCAGAGGAGCTTTCTAACAAGGCAGTAGAACACGAGCTCAGTTGAGTTGCTTTTTATCCTACAGCTGTTGGTTGTGTTATTGTGGAGGGGGCTGGTGAGCTGCACTGCCTTTTTTGAAGATACTGAGACAGCACCAACAATTGTGCCATTTCTGAGTCCCAGTGTCACATGCAGCTTTGCTGGGTCTGTACCCTTGCAGACCTCAGTGAAGATGACCTTGAATGACAATTACATTCCAAGGAATTTTTGTTGCTGGCAGCAGCTGCTTTTGCAGTTTGTGCTACATTAGCATCTTACAAAACACAACCAAACCCACACAAAAAGAACCCAAACAAAAAACCAACCCAACAACAAAAGAAAACACTTGATCTAAGCTTCCTGCTGCAAACAGTGCCCAGCTGCTCCCCTGCAACTCGAGGTGATTGGGACTCTGCCCAACAGTAGCACAGTGGGCAGTATCCAGAGACTTCTGCTGAGTGGTTCTGTCCCCTCCTGTGCAGGTAGATGTGCATGTGGAGAACAGGTAGATGCCAAGAGGGGTCTCCTGTGCAGAAGCAGGCTCTGTCTCCTTGTGTCAGGGTTTGGATGCTCACCACTTCCATGGCCAGCACCTGCTCTGGAGCTAAAAGGGATTAGAGTGCAGGCACTGCTTCCTGCCCACATGCATAAAGTTGAAAGAGGATGTGGTATCATCTAGTATTAAGCTTTCTGGGCTGACATGTAGTCCTGCCTGAAGAGATTAGGAATCCCATAATGGTGTCTCAAGGGTATTACAAGCTAAAAGCAGTATTAAAGTAATATCTTGTTCCAGTCAGTTCAGAAGTGGGAGAATTTAAGAACCTTTTCCTCTGGGCTTTCTGAGGGGGTAAGGGAGATTCTTTGCCAAGTGAGTGTGCTGCTGTTGGGAAATGAGGGGCTTTGGGGTTAGGATGCCTGGCAGGCACTCAGGGGTACCTGTGTGTGTGTTGCAGCTCTGGAGCTGCTGAAGACAGCCATTGCCAAGGCTGGCTACACTGACAAGGTGGTCATTGGCATGGACGTGGCTGCCTCAGAGTTCTACCGTGATGGGAAGTATGACCTGGACTTCAAATCCCCTGATGATCCCAGCAGACACATCTCTCCTGACCAGCTGGCTGACCTCTACAAGGGCTTTGTCAATAACTACCCTGGTAAGTTGCTCATCAGTGAGAAGCACAGTAGTAGTGGTGAATCAGGGTTGATTGCTGAAGGGGGGGAGGGAGTTGGTGTGCAGCCCCTCTTACAGGAGAGACTGAGAGCTCCTGCCTTACTCAGCCTCTTGGGGTCTCAGGAATGTTCTGAGAAGTGGGTAGCACTTGTCTGCAGCGCTTAGGTCTTGTCTGGATGAGTGGTACCATTGTGCTGGCACTGTCCTAAAGCTGCTGTGTCCCTCTGCAGTGGTGTCCATTGAAGACCCCTTTGACCAGGATGACTGGGCTGCCTGGAAGAAGTTCACTGGCAGTGTCAACATCCAGGTGGTTGGTGATGATCTGACTGTGACCAACCCAAAGAGAATTGCCAAGGCTGTGGAGGAGAAGGCCTGCAACTGCCTCCTCCTCAAGGTCAACCAGATTGGCTCCGTGACAGAGTCCCTGCAGGCGTGAGTTCTGGGCCAGGCCAGGGTGGGGCTGGTTTAACTGGGGGAGATGAATGTACAGAGTCCTGTGCTGCCCCTTGGCAGTGTCACTGGAGCAAAGGCTGCTGGGCACAGGGCATGGTGTGAGCTGCTGCTCTTGATCTCTTGCAGCTGCAAGCTGGCCCAGTCCAATGGCTGGGGTGTGATGGTGAGCCACCGCTCTGGAGAGACAGAAGACACCTTCATTGCTGACCTGGTAGTGGGTCTCTGCACTGGCCAGGTGGGTGTCTGCAGCTGCTGCAGGTTGGCTTCGTGCTTGATGGGATAATTTGGTGGTGGAGCCAAAGCCATGGTGCACTGCACTGCCTGCAGGGGTGCAGATGTGCTGTGTCTGTTTGCAGGGAGCTGATCTGTTAATGGAGTGTGACAAGGGAACACCTTATCTTTTACAAACTCGCCTTCACCAAGCAATGTCAAAGGCCTTAGCTCCAGCGGCTGTACTGGGGTTTCCTGGTCCTGCAGCTGATAGCAAATGCACAACCTCTATTGCTCCCAGGACCTGTGGTGTTTGCATGTGTAGATATTGAGCCTGATGGCCCAAGCAGAGCTTGTGATGATGCTTATTACTCTGAAAAAGTTTTGTGCTGGCACTTGGAGTTGTTCAGTAACTTTGATTTCCCTCAGATCAAAACGGGCGCCCCGTGCCGATCCGAGCGTCTGGCCAAGTACAACCAGCTGCTGAGGTGAGCCTGGGGCTGGGAAAGGGCTTTTGTTCTGCTGCTGCTGTGGGGCACAGCTTGGCCTCTGCCCCTCACAAACACCTGCAGCTGCAGGGCATGCCCTGGCAGAGGTGCAGGTGGCTGTAGGCTGAGGAGGAGCTGGGTGGGTGAGGTCCAGAACAGGTGACACCAAGCGTCCTGTGATGCTGGCCTGAGACATTGTCCTCTGTGCATGAGGCAGTTGTCTTGGCAAACATCTGGGTTGAGTTGTGTCAGGTGTGTGGCACTGTCCCACTGTGCAGGGGCTTGGTGGGAGCTGCCTTGTCACTGTAGGACCTCCAGGGCCAGGTGGGCCAGGTGTTTCAGTGTCACATGGGCCAGGTGTTCAGTGTGAGGCCCGTGGCTGTGCTGGTGCAGGGGCTCTCTGCTGGCTGCTGACAGCCACTGCTCTCTGTCCTTCAGAATTGAGGAGGAGCTCGGCAGCAAGGCTCGCTTTGCTGGGAGGAACTTCAGGAACCCTCGTGTCAACTAAGTGTGGAAGAGCCCCTCCCCTGTTCTGGTTCAGCACTAGTTACTGACTTAGATCACAATTACCTGTACTAGAAAGTTATGGGCAGCTGAAGGAAAAGACCAGTCTGCAGGTCCTCTTATCCTCTAGATGATCCCTTCACCCAGTGTTTTCACCAACTCTGGTCTGTTAATTGTAATGCTCTGCTGCTTCTGTAGAACAGTCCCTGGGGGTGTTCTGTGTATTTAACACCCTCGGGGGTCATGACATTGTGATTCTGGGCATAAACACTTTAGTTCCCTTCTGCCTGTCTCATCTTCAACGTTTGGAGCTGTGTGATTTGCAGTGCAGCAAGAGGTACCTGCAGACAGAGACAGTAGTGTTTTTACATGTGATAAATAAAAGCATCAAACAACTCAACAATGTGTGTGGCTTGGAATTATTTGGAGGAGTCTGGAGAGCAGGGATTCCCACCTTTGCATCATGGAGTCATGGAATGGTTTATGTTGGAAGGGACCTTAAGGCTCATCCTGCCCATTTTCCCGGGGTTTGGCTAGAGTTTTTGGGGTGTGTCTGTCCCCAGAGTGCTTGTGTTCAGACAGTGAACCTTCAGTGCCCTTCTGTGTGGGCACCGTCACAGGGAGCAGAGCTGTGACCTCAGTCCATTCCCAGACAGGAAAAAACAAATTATTACACAACCGAGCGAGAGGATGTCTAAGCCAGCTCTTGCTGCTTATGGCTTTTTTTATTTCCCGTCGTGGCAGATTTGTAAGAAAATCATTAATTTCCGATGCTGTTAATGACTCGTGCCGGTGCCCAGCACTGCCCCCTGGCGGCCGCGCCCGGCCTTGCACCGCACCCCCAAAAAACCGATTTTTGAACGTTTTCAGTGCTCACCGTGGGGATGTTACAGCCCGCGGTGCTGCAGGGCACCTGTCACCAGCTACCTTAAAGAATATTCTCACTTCTGGTGTGGGAATAACCAGAAACAGCCTTCCCTGGGCCCCTGGCAACCATGTTTCCTTAGGAGGTTTATCCTTTGTCAGGCTGCTCTTAAGAAGAGCTTTGCTATAAATACCAAATTTACCAGCCCCAGCTCAGCACCGGGCCAGGGCCTCCTCTCTCCCACATTTGTCCTTTCCCCAGGCCTTGCTCTGAGCTGGTTGCACTCTGTGGCAGATTTGAAGCCCACTGCACTTTTCACACTTAGCTGATCTCTGAATTAGACCTGTTAAATGAATAAACCAGCTAATTACACACAAATCCTATCAAGGGATTTTTCTTCTCTCAAAGAGGCAGCTTCTACTATCTGCAGAATGGTTTAGGAAGCTTTTTAGCAGAGCTGTGTTCAGGAGCACGAGTAGGGCTGTCCCTCACCTGGCACTTCAGTAAGTGAAGTCCAAAAGCTCAACCCCCTTACCTGGGCCTCTATTTCCACCTGGTGATTTTCTTTTAATAAGCATCAGAAGGCAAAAGGAGCTGGAAAATCAGGTCACTGGTGTTGCCATGAATCGAGCAAACCCCGAAGGGCAGTGAGGCTGTGATGGAATGAGTGACACGAGCAGGGCCTGGGCTGCTGCGCGGCCACATCAGGGTGGGGGAGAGCCGGGCTGGAATCCTGCTCAGCCCCAGCTCTGACAAAAGCCCCTTCCACTTGTGCTGCTTGACACTGCAAATGGAGCCGGGCACGAATTCATTATCGTTCACACCTTGTCAGAGCGAGGTGGAGAGAACAGTTACAGGTCAATTACCAGGTGTGTCGTGCCTTAAAATAACCGGGAAATGGCAGGGTTGGAACATTGCTGGGGCTGTGCAGCCCAGAGCTGGAGTCAGCTGCCGCTGAAGCGTGCGTTCCTCGATCCCGCCGCTTCAGATGCTGTGCTCACCTGTCCCATCAAACCCCTTACAGAAAGCTTTCAAGTTCACTCTCAGACAGTATTTGGGCCAGATCAGCAAGGTGCTTCCAGCTGCAGCGGATTCAGGCTCTCCCTAATGAGGCTGCAGCGTTGAAAGGAGTCGCTTGCAAAGGAAGAAAAGAGCCCCGAGTGGGGAAGTGCTGGAACGTGGGGCTGGGGTTTGTAGATAAGAATTTTAAGCGTGTTAGAGAAAAGTGAATGATTGGTAACGCTGTGTGTGTTTGGAGTGAGGGGAATAAGTGAATAGGGAACAAGATTTGATTGCTGAAAATCAAGCCCTAAACCTGCAGTGCTGGAGAGGGGGGAGCTGTGTCTGCTCCTTAATCAGGGCTCAGCTCCTGCTGCACAGCTCCTCACCTCTCCGCGCTGTCCCCACGGAGTTGGACTCGAAAGGCTGTGCTTTATAACAGAGAGCAAATGTGGCACAGCCAGTGGCTTTATTACTGCAATAATTTGCAGGGATGGCACTCCTTGGAGCAGAGGAGGCATCAGCTTAGCAAACACGAGCTGGGAGGCTGCTCTGAGAATAGCAGCCAGGCTTAAAAGCAGAGCTGTGGTGACTGATGGGCAGAGGGGAGAGGCAGGTGGTGCTCTGGGAGCTGTTCAGGAACAGGATTTATAATGGAGTGATGCAAAGGAGTGCAGTGGGAAAGCTCTCCCGTTACCCCTGGCTCTGTTTCTGCCTTGTAGCCCAGCCTGCTCTTAGCACTGACTTCCTCATGTTGGTTTTTAGGCCTGGTCCAGGCCCTGTCCCAATGAGTTTGCTCTGGACAGGAAGGAATGTTGCCATCCCTCAGTGATCTTGAGAAACCTGATGATTCAACATTTGGCTTTCCTGCCAGAGATGAGCCCCTGGTGGGATGAGGACATCGCCCGTGACCTTCCCTGTCAGCAGCTGAGGCTGGGGCTGAGCTCTGCCAGGACACTGAGGGTGGCTGTGCCACTGGGACAGGGCTCAGAGCCAGCCCTGCCTGTTCCCAGCAGCTCTGGGGCTGTGGCAGCATTGAAAGAGCTGTGCCAGGCACCAGCTCAGGCCCACCACTCCCTTGGAAAGCTTTTATTGCTGTTCATTTGTGCTGCAGGGTGAAATGATTTCCCTGCAGACAGGAGCTGTGGGTGGGTGTGAGAAGGCAGGAGCTCCTCTGAGCACGTGGGAACGTGGCCTGTCCCTGCAGCTGCCTCCTGGGTCACCAGGGTGGTGCTGGAGCTGGAGCTGGAGCTGGAGCTGGAGCTGGAGCTGGAGCTGGAGCTGGAGCTGTCCCATCCTGGGGAGCCCAGGTCTGCTCCTTTCTGCAGGGAGAGAGACCCAGAGGGAACCAGGTGCCATCAGGTCTGGTGCACTTTGCATGCACTTTGTGCTCCATGGACATAAACACTCAGGGACTGGAAGGGAAGGGTGTGGAGAAGGGGAACAAGGA
Organism: Leptocoma aspasia; assembly: GCA_013399835.1. Lineage (NCBI taxonomy): Eukaryota > Metazoa > Chordata > Aves > Passeriformes > Nectariniidae > Leptocoma > Leptocoma aspasia. The sequence goes on along the minus strand of VXAX01001003.1, from coordinate 256,647 downwards.
GAAGAAATAAAGCCAAGCCAGCTACAGACCTCGGTTCTGCTAGGAGAGACTGGAGGTAAAAAAAGAAGAAGGAAAAAACCCCACAAAAAACAAGGAAGAGAACTGAGGAATGTAGGAAGAAAAGGAGTTGAAGAAAGAACTCAGATGATAAAAATGACAGATACAAAATAAACTATGAGGAAGAAAATAGTCACAAGGCCCAGATGACTTCCTTGTGCCACACTTGAAGCGAGTGTGTGGTGAAATCTCAGACCTGAAGCACGAGGCACAGGCGCAGCTCTGTCTGGAACCACACACGTTTAATCATCCGGGTGCCAGTTACAGGCTTAAGTTACAGGGGAGAGGAGGAATACGGGCTAATTCTGCAAAATAAACCCTTTGGACAAAGGCCAGGCAAGCTGACACCTTGCTGAGAGCCGTGTCTGCAGGAGCAGCCCGGGGCCAGCCCGGCTCTGAGCCCCAGGTCAGCCCCGGGTCAGGGTCCCCTGCTGATGGGGTGACAGCAGCCACGGTGCCACCGCGGGGCTGGGGGCACTCTGATGGGCACGGGCTGTGGAGTTCCCTGGGAAAAGGAGCCAGGAAAGCACCTGGGCTGGAGCAGTCCTAGAGCAGGAGAGGTGCTGCCGAGGAAACGCGAAGGGCAGAGGTTGCCGGCTCTGAGCCTGTCCCCAGCCCCAGGCAGGAGAGCTGTGTGGCTCCAGCAGGGCAGGCAGGTCCCTCTGTCACTGAGCAAACCCGAAACGCTCTCAGCCAGCTGCTCAGGGTGAAGGGTGTTAGGAACAAGGCTCTCCAGTGGAGAGAGGCCCCAGGTTTGAGCCCTGCTCAGCCCCAGAGCTCGGCTCTGTTGTGTCATTTCCCTGCTGCTCACTTGTCTCACCTGTCCCCAGGGATGGGTGACACTCTCCGGGGCGGTGGTGGGGGGGATTCCTCAGTCGGTTTTGTAGAGTGCTTTGAAGATAACAAGTGCTGAGGGGAAAAAAGAGATGGTGCTTGAAATGGAAATGTTCCCATTGCTGTGGCTCTGTTTCTCTCCCTTCAGAAAAGTCCATTCTGAGGTGCCATCAAAGGCAGCAGTGTTGCAACAGCAGGGAAAGAGCAGCTACAAGGGGGAGGTGGGAGCCAGGCACCTCCTCCTGGAGGAGCAATTTGCAGTGGGAAGGACAAAAATGCAAATCCGGAATCAATCCATCTCTCCCTTGAATGCTTTGGTCATTTATAACAGCTCAAAGCGAAGTTGGTCACTTAGGACAAGAAAGGAGGTTTGTAAATCCATTTACAGCTTCCTGCTCTGGAGGAGGAGTGTGGATTTACAGTGGGGATGCACAAAGTGCCCAGCTGAGGTGTCCCACAGCAGGACAGGGCAGCTCAGCAACGCCAGAGCAAACCTTTGAACAGCCAGGAAGCACCAGGCCAGAGCTGGCAAACAGCCCCTGGTTTGGGCTACTCCTCCTCCCCTGGATGTCAGACTCAACTGGTTTTCCATCTGCTGCTATTGTGAGCCCTCGGTCGATAATTGATTATGAGCAATCACTTGATATTAACTGCAAGGAATGGAGAAATGAGCCAGCTCTGGGCATGTGCTTGTGGCTGGCAGTGAATTCCCTTTAGCAGAGTGCAGGAGTTTAGGAGACACTGAAAATCCCCCTCTGTGGGCTGTGTGAGATCCCCACTGGATTGCACAAGGCACCTTGTCCTTGTCCATGTGCATGGCCTGATGGAAAACCTCTTTGCTGTTGGAAAGGAGCTGGAAAAGCCTCGAGGTTTGGTGTGTGGCCACAGAGCTGGATGTGAGCGTGCCCCTGTGTCTGTGTGGCTGAATGTGCATGGCCTCAGTGACCTCAGTGTCCAGTGCCTGCTCAGACACGAGGCTGGCAGCCTTGAAAGTGAAAAGGTACCAAAAAACACACCAAAAACTCACCCCAAATCCTCCTCCAGTGCTTGGATCCCTTTCCCATCTCCCTGCTTCAAAGGGCTGCTGTCAGTTTGTGATGTTGGCACAACCCAGCAGCTGTTTGGGGCTGAAAGCAAGGTAGTTCTGTTTAATTTGTTTAGCAGGTTTTATCTGGGATGTAAACCCCAGAATGGGTTCCTGGGCCTGTCCCTGGGTGTAAGCAGGATGCAGAGCTGAGCATCAAGGGGTGATGCAATTAATCCCACTCCTGAGGAAAGACTCATTAGTCATTTGCAGCTTCAGCACTGGTGCCTTTCAAGGTGCACAAATCTCTTGTTAGACACGTTTCATGTTCTGCAGATGCCATTTTGTCCCCTCTCCACATGCACTGGAACATGCCCAAGTTTACAGAAATGAGAGGAGCGATTGTTAGGGCTGAAATTTTTTTGTTCCCTTTCAATAGGATTTTTTTCCCCTTTGCACGGCTCACATCCTGGGCTTTGATAAATGAGTCTCACCAGACACTGTGGTAAGCCAACCTCTGCTAATATTCATTATGCAGAACCCACTAGGAAATGGTCTGAGTCAGGGAAATTGAAAACCTTTAAAAGATAAAAAGGTTTTAAATTTTTTTTTTTATTTAATGAGGAAACTAATTTATAACATTTTACATTTTTGGGATGTTTTATAATATTCAAAATATTAAACCCAGAAATTTCGTGGTTGTATGTGCTGCGTGTTAGAAACCTGAGAATGGTGACACAGGAAATAAAGCTTTTCCCCCCAAATTCCTGGGGTATTTGGGAGGTGTGTAGGGACCTGGTTTGGTGGTGCAGTGGGCAGGGTTAATGGTTGGGCTGGGTGATGTCAGAGGGCTTCTCCACCTCAGTGACTGTGAGCCATGCCTTCAAAACTTCCTGGCAAAACGGAAAGGCTGAGCCAAAGCAGAGGCAAGCCACTTTCAGATGGCAGAAATGTGTCTGAAGGTGCCTGAGGATGCTCAAGGAGCTGCAGGGAGCCCCGGGCTGGGGCTGGGTGTGAAGGTGTCCCAAGGACTCCCTGGTCTTGTCTCCATCCTGTGGCACTCCCCAGGAGCTTCTCCCTCTCCCAGAGGCCCCGGGGGACACCAGGAGTGGCTGTGCCATGGTCACCTGCCAGCTCAGCCTGTCCTGCTGGGAACTTGTTCCTCCAGCCTGGGAGAGGTTGCATCAGCCCAGGGAGCAGCACAGGGCTCTGCTGAGCCCCTGGCATTTGCGGCTCCCTCCAGTGTGTGTGAGGATGCCCAGACTGATTTAAATCTCATTTCCATTGCTTCTGCTTATACATACAGGCACTTCCAGACAGAGATCTCTGTGTCCAGGAGGAGTTCACACATATCCAGAGCGCTGGCCTCCGTGTGGGATGAGCCTTCCAAAAAATTCCCTGGTAATATCTGTGCAAATGAGATTTTAAATTCCTGAGATTTCTACAGTAAACAAAACAAAGCAGAAAACCCCCCAAAGCAAACAGTTTTCAGCTAAAGGGCTGGTATTCAGATATGACAAAGGGAAAGAAAGAATATAATCCTTTTTTGTGAGTGGAGTTAGGTCATCTGTAAAAGCCTCTCAGAATATTATCTCCCGAGCTAATCGCTGTATTGACATTTGCCTGTTTCATTAGAGCTGAGTTTTTACTGCATTGCTGAGGTTACAACCTGACTCATCTGTCATGGTCAAGGACTGGTTTGTAATTTCATGACTGGAGAATTAAAAAAAAAAAAAAACCCTCCATTATTTTAACTAGTTGGGCTGAAATGGTGTTCACAAAATTCTCAGTATTGGTGTGTTTTGACTTCACAGTCCCTAGTTAGATTTTTTCTCGTAGATTTTTGTTTCAATCAGTTGGCAAAATGTCGGTTATTAAAAAAAAGAGCCACGTTAAAACCCATTTGTAAAGAGATAATTTTAGAAAGCTAAATACACCACACACACTGCCATATGGATGTCAGATAAAATAGGTGCAAGGGCTGGCAAAGGGAGAAAGAACCAGCCAGTGGAATTTTGCCACTGTTTGGTTTTGTTCCCCTGCAATGAAGGAGATGGAATGGTAACAGGTGAAACATGGTGTGATTTTTCCGTAACAACAACAACAACAACAACAACAACAACACCACCACAATAACAGCAATAATTTGAAGCTCCTGATGTTTTCCTGCCTCAGTGGGTCTGGGGGGTGCCCAGAAGAGCTGAGCTCTGTGACTGAGAGCCCCAAAAGGACAAACCTGGGAGGCTGTGGGCGAGGGGGAAGCAGCAGCAGGGGCAGGATGGGGAGCCAGGAGCGTTCCCAGCTGGCAGCAGCAGATTCCAGAGCACTCAGCAGAAACTGTGCTGCTCAGATCTTCACAAAGATCCAGGGGTGAGGAACAGGAATGTGAGGATTAACATTCTGTGTGGATGCCCCGTGTGGCACGCTGGAATTTAGGTGTCTCTGTGGATTTGGCCAATTAGGCTTTCTCAGTGTCAGCAGTTCCTGGGAGACAGAGGCACAAAACACCCAGAGAGTCAGACCCTGCCTTGCCAGAGCCTGCCAGGATCTCACAGAGCAATCTGCATGGACACCCAATATTTTACACACAGGACAGAGAACGTGCCCACTCATTCCACCAGAGACCTCTCTCCACTTGGATGTGAGCCACGAAAATCTGCAGTGAGCACACAGAGGAGCAAAGGTCTCCCCCAGCAGCATTTGGGTGTTCCTTGGTCTCCCTTGTGTTAACTAAATCCCGTGGCTTTAGCTGGGTGAAGATTATGGGACGAGCTCTGTGGCTTTGTTTATTGCTGTCCACAGGAAGAGCTGCATCTCTGCCAAA
>VXAX01001003.1:211307-232449 GCA_013399835.1 Leptocoma aspasia | reverse complement strand
TATAAAATCTGTGGTGCCGATTATGCAAACAAGGAGAGATAAGCACTCGCTGGATTGCCAGGGTTGTTTGAGCTTCAGCAATTTATTCAAATTTAGTAATTTCATGTAAGATGGGAGATGTTTACTTTGGCCACTTGCCAAGTTTGAAACTTACTTGTTTTGTTTTTAAAACACTTGGAGTGCCAAAAACCTTTGTTACATCCTCACTTCTGTTACTGTAGTGGGAACCAGGAAAGAAAAATGCTTTTTTTTTTGTCTTTTAAATGAAAGAATAGCCTGAGTTTCAGAAATACTAAGCTGAAGTGATTTTTTTTCTCCCCCTTTTACCTTGTCAAATTAACATGATTGCATGTTTCACTTTTTATGCTAAGGAGTTTCTGATCTTCAAAGACAATTTTCAAAAAGACATGCTGGTTCAGCCAAGGAGACTAATATTTTAGAAGGAATATTACCAGTAATAAAAAGACAGAGTTATGATAGTTTGCATTAATTTTAATAACTTTTTGTGCTGCTCTGGAGTCAAGATGTGAGAAATTAAAGGGAGACAGTTCTTGCTTGGCCTGCAGTGCGTTTGTTCCTGCATTATCTCACACAGACATGGAAAAGGCTGCAGGGATTCTGGTGGGGCTCCAGAGGCTCATTTCAGGATCCCTGGGCAGCAGTGGCACCATCCTTATCAGCTCTGCCCTTCAGATGGGACAACACAAAAATTCTCTGGGATTTCAGGAGCGTTTGGGTTAGCAGAGGGTAAAACAAAAATGTGGTCTGCGCTGCTTAAATTCTCAGTATTAGTAATTAGCTGTGCAAGTTGATTCCTTTAAAACAGTGGGGTCAAAAATACCAGTTCAATATCCACACAATGTGTGTTTTCCAAAGAGATGTAAAATCAGAAACACTTTAAATGTGGGGTGTAAGTAGAATATCTAATGAGTTCCTGTGAAATGTCAAATCTCATTTATCATGGTAACCATCAATAATGCGCCAGATGTTTTGACTGCATTTGGTTTTGTATTAAATTAAACATAGGTAGGGGTGCATGAAGTTCATCACTAATGCTGCCAGAGCTGGTGCTGTGACAACCACTCTGTGTTCTGGGGGGTTTGGTGACTCTGTGTGTGACTTGTGTGTTTGGAGGTGTCTTGCCTGTAGTAAAGAATTGCTCTGAAATTGGTTGTCTTCATTCAGCTGAGCTTATACTCAAGTTAAAACTGCTTTGAACCGATTTTTTTTCCTTCCATCCTGTCAATCAGGCCTTACATTATTAATTTAGTGGGTAATTACATTCACTGTTTGCATTTTACTCACTGAGATGGAGGCAAGGTTCTAAATGGTAATAATTAGATATAATACCTCTGTTGTGAGGTAAGCAGGAAACCTGCAGTGCCTCAGATCTTGTAGTTGATGACACCTCTGTCTGGGATGCAGCCCCCTGGGATTTGTTAGTGGGGAGTCATGCACTCCAAAAGTGCTTTTGCTGCTCAGAGCTGGTCTCAGCCCTGCCCTGGCTGCTCAGGGGACAAGAACATCTGTCCTGAGTGTGAGCCACGTGTGGGAGCAGAGGGTAATTAAGATGGCAAAGCTTGGAGATCCAGCATCCCCTCCCTCTCTCCTTAGAAAATCAGCTACATCACTGAAACAAGACTTGAAAAGCGTGCTCTGAAGCCAGAATAAACACCCTGAAATTTTTATCATAATGTTGCTTTTAAAAGTCCTAAATGTCCTCTATTTAAAATGAAATTCTTTTGTATTAACCTGCTTTCATATGCTAGCTTTCACCAGACTGCAGAATTGCCTGATTTGACTTTCTAATGTAACTGTAATGAATCTTCTGGGAAATGGAGCGATTGAGTGCATACACTGTGCAACTCCATTGTGAAATACTCTGTTAGATCTGCTAGATTCCTGATTTTATTTTTTCTAAGGGGTGGGGTGTCCCTGTCAGGTATTAAAATCGAAACCAAATGCATTCTCCAGGGGACTCGGGGAGCTCAGGCACTCCAGTGGGTAATATTGCCTTGATTAAATGTGTTTGCAGCATCACACACATAAATACTCTGGGTGATGGTGGCACAGTTAGATTAAATTCAAAGGCGTGCATTTGGAGAGAAAAGAATAAAGATGAAATTTATTGGCAGATAGCTGTGTAGCTCCTTTGAATACCTACAGGACACATTATTTTAAAAAATGTATCAAAGTGCACACAAAACTCTACATAGGGAGTGTATTTTTGTGTTAAAATGCTGCCTTATTCTGCAGCTGTACTTGCACAGTGTCTGCCTTGTGAACAAAACGACCCTTTGAAGAATATTGCATATATGATATGTGAAAGGGAGGGGAGAATCCGAGTATCCAGTGCTCAGCTTGGCACCCAACAGCCATTCCTTTCATTCTTTGATTTCAGGGCCAAAATGCCCATTATTTGCACTCTTTGCAGTCTGCTCCCAGGGAAGGCCATACCCAATTCTCTCGTGTCTTGCCTGTCTTGGTACATTTTAAAGTGGTAAATGTAGTCTTGGGATTTTTAGTTCCTGTATCTTTGGCCTTTCAGTTTCTTTTTGCCATTTCTCCATAGATTTTTCAAGTTTACAAAATACTGGGAGTACCATTCAGCTTAGAGCTGGTACTTGAAAAGGCCATACTTGAGGAAAAAATTGTCCAGCCCACCTGGGCTTGTTGGCTGTTTCAGAGGTGACGTGGAAATCCCATTTCCAGAGCAGTGGTGGGTGGAAACACCGAATTTCCTGCACATCTCTCTGTGGTGGCTTTGGGAATGGGGTCATGGTACATCCTCCAGCAGGGAGGACAGGAAATGTTGGCAGTTGGAACTTAAGGCAGCAAAATAGTCGAAGAAAATTATCTGTAAGTGCCAACTTCCAGCTCGGTGGCTGATACAGCTTCTCCTGGGAGGTCAGTGCTGCTTAAAGGGAGATTTCCCCACTGCATATTCACCTGATAAGGGCTGATCTGTTCATTCAGAGCACTTCTGTACAATGCCCTTTTCCTGAAAGTAATGGAAATTGCTGTGAATAAAACTAGACACGGTTTATATATCTGTGGGGAAAAAAATCAATATTTTCTTTGGGATCTGATGTTGAGTCCACTTAAATCTGTTTAACTTCAAAATGCAGGTAGTATATTGTAAGATGAAGACAGATAAATACAAACCAGGTTCTCAAGCCTTGGAGAACGTTAAAAATTCTATATTTTTCCTGCAGATAACCTTTTTCTTCTGTCAGTTGAGTTGGGCAATTGAAATAAAGGCTGGAGTTGCACAGAAAGGATGTTCTGTGGGCTTATCTCCAAACTGTGTCAGCGCTTTCCTCTCCCCCCTCTCCCCTGCCTGGTTCCCTTCCATATCAAATTTAATTCCTTAAATCCAGTGTAGTGGGTGGATTCGCATGTCCCTGTGTGTGAAAGGAGCTGTGGGCACGCCAGCCTTTGGTCAGGGCGTTGGGGACAGGACTGGGGCCAGGGAGCACAGCTGGCCCAGGGGCTGTCACCCCCCGTGCCCCCGGCCACGCCGCCTGTCCTGGGTGGCGAGCGTCCCTCCCCGTCACTGCAGCTTCCCTGCCAGCTGTTGCCATTTTGCATTCTGTTTTTGTAATCACCCTTTATAAAATGGCTTTATTGTTGGCTGATCAGGTGTATCCTGCCATAAATAAAACATTGGCAGTAATTGGCTGTGACAGCCCCGGCCCCTCTCCCCGGGGTAATTGGCTCTGACGGGTTCTGGTTGCTGCAATAATCCTGATCCATGAGCCTGTGTGAGCTGCATAATGCCTCAAGGATTTTGTAGCCATCAATATGTCCTCAGCTTGAATCAGGTTTTTTTTCATACTTTTTCCGTGGCAGTTTATTAAAAGGAACGCTTGCTGCATTTACTGTGTGTTTGGTATCTACACAGCCTCAGCTGTCACGGCAGATGAAAACACCATCCTGCAATTCCAAACACTCCTGTGTGCCTGCTGCTGGTACAAAGGAAACCCCTCTGCAATTGCCCAGAGACACTTGCAGTTCAAGTCTCTTATTTCTGTAGGTACATTGATGTTTTTAGAATGATCCGTGATAATAAAAGGCGATAATCTGTTGGCAAGAGCACAACTGCTTTTGTTTGCAAAACTTAATAAGCTGTGAGACAAACACAGAAATATGCAAAGGCAGAGCTGTACGTGCTTAGTGAGGCCTGACAGTTTCGGTTCTAACCACAGCTGAAGGCGTACTGACTTGTTTGCTACCTTGGGTAATAACTCAGATTTCTTTTGTGGTGTCTGGTGGAAAAAAAAAAAAAAATCTTGTATTTGCTGGTATTGGATCACACTTGATCTTGTTAGGACATTCTGAGAAGTGTAAATGGCAGCAAATCCAACTTGTTGGATCCTAATCAGCTGCAACACCAAAGTTATTGGGTTCTTAACCAGAATTGGCACATAGAGCTGAAATTCATTAAAAGTAGTTCCTAAAGTGGGATTAGTTTTTTCTCGGTTACAATTACTGCTGGCTCATCACAGAGAGCAGAATTTCTGTGGGTGAAGTGTGCCCAGAGTAATTCACTGTCTCAACAGGAATCGTGACTCTTTTGGGAAGGAAGTTTGTATAAATATCCCTGTAAACTTTGTTCCCTGACAAGCTTAGGGCTCTCTGCTTAGGGAATAATTTCTGAAGGATTCCAGGAGTGGTTCAGGAGCCACTCCAGAGCAGACCGTGTCTGCAGTGGCTGAGAAGAAGATATTACTGCTCCTGAAGAAGGTATTACTGCTCCTGAAGAAGGTATTACTGCTCCTGAAGAAGGTATTACTGCTCCTGAAGAAGATATTACTGCTCCTGAAGAAGGTATTACTCCTTGCTTGAAATGAGATGCTCTTGGCACCCACCAGGCAGCTTCTGTGTGGTGGAGGCTGCAGGAGTGCTGCATCCTTGGGAATGGCAGTGACTCAGGCAAAGGGCAGGGATCTCATCTGCTCGTGATCTAGTGCCAAACTCTGCTCATTCACTAGAATTCCCTTTTTTTGGTTTTTTTTGGAACTGAAGTGTGCTGGTTCTGACATGGGTTATGGGTTTGTAGTCGTGCAGTACCACAGTGATGAGTCCTGTGGGGGCATAGCAGGTAACTCATACTGGGATAATCTGCAGCTTTATTTTTGGAAACAAAACCCTTCCCAGAAAAACAAACCCTCTGTTTCATTGTGTCATTGTGGGGAGTCACTGAGTCCTTGTTTCATGGACTCAGCTGTGTCTTGATACTGGAAATAAAAGTTGTCTGTTTAATTTTGTGCTCCAGAGAAGAGGTTGATGATCAGTGCCTGCCTGCCTGTTGACTTTTGGGTTCCAGCTTTCTGTGACAACAAAAATTGTTTCCTACTCACCTCATACTTTGTTTTTATAATTGTTTGTGTCTTGAACCTTCAGGCAAAACCCTGAAGCAAATATTCCTTACTCTGTGTTCCTTCCACTGGTGTTTTGGAGGAAAAGGTACTGAAATGTCATTCTTTCCACTAGATGAGCTCACAGTGCAAATACAATTTCAGAATGGGATTTCCTTTATTTTTGGTAGATTATCTCCCCTGAAAATTACAGTAATCATTTGAGTACAAGCTTTTCTGAGGCAGAAAAAGCCAGTTTCAGGAGCTCACTTCTGCCTTCAGAAGTACTTAGAAACCAGAATGTGTCAGGGTAGTGTTTGAATCCCTTTTCAGCTTGTGTGCACTGTGAGCACTCGTTCTGTCCTGCTGGACACTGCAGATCATCTTCTGTCTTCCAGGTAAACCTGAATTTGAGAACATAAGGATATTTCAAACCATTCAGCCTCTTTTGTAGTCTGGCATTTTTATCCACCCCATCCCAGGAACCAAAATCAGGGAATATCAGTTTGTCAAATATACCCAGCAAAGTCTTAGGAATTAAAAATAGCAAAATGCAATTACAGGCTAATTGATGAATGTAATTAGATGTAGATTTGACCAAAACTAGGTTCTGCAGCATTAGCAATTTAATTACAAAATGCCTTGTGATTGTAAAACTAGCAAGAAATACTTTGCTGGTAGCTGTAGCTGCTCTTTCACATCCTGTTTTTCACAAAATCAGCTTTAGGAGCCATCGTATGAACAAGTGAAATATTCAAATTTGCATCAGAGCTAATCTTGCTCTGGAAACTTAAGCACAGTTCAAAGTTGCTTACAAAATTTAAACTTTGGGGGAAAGCAAGGTCAGTTGTCACAGCTGCAGACTGTTGCACACAGACTGGATTTTATCCATCTTGCCACATGCCAGCCAGGGAGCTCTCCCTGAGTCCTCTGGGAATGTGGGATCCCAGCACCCTGCCCAGGGTGGGTCCCCTCCCTCATCCCCCTTCCCTCTGGCCTTGGCTCTCCTCCTCTCACCAGGGCAGCACTGTGAGTCTCAGTACCTAGTTCAGGAGCTGACCCTGCCCAGGTAATTTTTTAAAAGTTGTTTTTAAGCTCATCTTTATTGGCTTAACTAAACCCCTTGGCTTGGAACTCGGATTTCAGCGTTGGTGTGGCTGAAGTTGTTTGTGTGTGAGGAGGAGGAGGAGGATTGTGTGTGGTGGGTGCAGAGCAGGCACTGCCCCGTGCTGGTTTGGAGTTTTACTGATTTGATTCGTTACCAATATTTTGGAAAGGCCTCCTGAAGCCCCTGTTGGCTCTCAGTGAGGTTTGGCACCCCAGAGACTGCCAAAGGTGGGGTTTTTGGAGCAGCCTGTGCTTGGTGTGCTGGGCTGCTGCTGCTCCTGGCCTGGTCCAGGGCTTTGGTGCAGGCAGGACACGGGAGGGGACAGCAGGACACAGGAGCTGGTCTGGGTGGCCACAGATGGGACAGGACACAGGAGGGGACAGCAGGACACAGGAGGGGACAGCAGTGGGAGCTGGTCTGGGTGGCCACAGATGGGACAGGACACAGGAGGGGACAGCAGGACACAGGAGGGGACAGCAGTGGGAGCTGGTCTGGGTGGCCACAGATGGGACAGGACACAGGAGGGGACAGCAGTGGGAGCTGGTCTGGGTGGCCACAGATGGGACAGGACACAAATGGGAGATGCTGCTCCCCAGGCCTGGCATTATTGCTGCAGCAGTGTCAGGGAAGGGCACAGTCCTGCTGAGCCACTGGGAAAGCCACACAATCTCGTTAGCAGACACTGTGCCACCCCAAAGAGGATTACAGTGCAATAATGGTTCACAGGGTATCTTCTCATTGCTCTCCAAAGGAGATTGATTTATTTGTCAGGTGTGTGAATGGCAAAACACAAAACTTGAGTTAACTTATTTTCTTAATAAAATGTACATTTCATGTAACACTTGAGATGTGCTCTTCTAAATAACCTCATAATGATCTACAAGCTTGCCTTGCCTTAAGAAGATTAAGGAATTAATGTCAAATTACAGACACAACTGCAAATAGTATTTGCTGTGTTCAATGTGCAGGAGGGGTAGACAATTGATAAACATGAAATATATTTTTTTAATTTCTTCTTTTCATAGAGGAAGAATCACGAGTGTTAGGGTAATTTAATGCTGTGAGTGGAAAAGATGCCCTGGCCAGTGGGATTGTCACGTTCTGAGAGGGTTTGGCTGAGGATACAGGCAGAGCTGCTCAGCAGCTGAAGGTGTCAGCTCAGCTCTGCATCAGCCAGCTCCTGTATGTCAGCAGAGTCTGTGAGATCACAGTTCCACAGCCAGTGTTGGTGTGTGCAGGGGGTGAGTTTTGGGTTTTGGCTGAGACAATGATAAAATGCCTAAGAAGATTGTCTGTGTTACATAATGCTAATGGAATTATGCTTGGATAAACACATTAATGTAAGGGAGGGAGAAAATGCCCAGACTTTAGCTGTGGGAGGCATAAATGTTGCTGCTGAAAGCCATGGCATGATTTCTGGAAATGGTTTTAAGTTCAGTGTAGCTGGTTAAAAATAACACATAATAAGTTTTCGTTTTCCGAGCTGTAAATGGCTTACCTTAATCTTTCTATTTTGGTCAAGTGAAAGGGAAATGAGGTCTGAAGAAATGCTCTTTAGCAAAAGATGTGAGAGCCACCAAGATTACTGATCTGTCAGTGGAATTGCAGGTCATTTTTTTATGTGCAGGGCAAGTTTGCTCATGTTCAGAATCAGAGCAGGGGTGGGTTTACAGAAAGAATTGGTGCTGCTAAAACAGGGGCTGCACTCTTGATCCTTTCTGAGAAGAGTCTCTGTTGAGGTTTGGAGCTATCAAAGGCTCTAGGTTTGTCTTTCAATAGATGCTGGTTTTAGCTACTGGTCTTAATTATTTGTTCTAAGGTAAATAAACCTGTGAGAAGGCTGGAGCTTAAAACTTCACATTGCTCCTTGCACTGAGTGTTACAGAACTGCAGGGTCTGGGAGATGCCTTGGCTGGCTGTGACACTTAATTTTGGCCTTAAAAGCTGTGATTGTTTTGCAGCAAATATCTCTGAGGAAGACAGTTTGTGATGGAAGAGTGTTGTATCCTTTTTGTACATCAGTGTTTCCACCTGCTTGTGTTGCCAAGAGTTTTTCTGACCTTTTCCAAATCTTTGTTTTCCTGGCAGTGACTTTGTGTTGAAGAGACAAATTATTTTCTTCTGCCTCTTTGGCTTTATGTTGAACTTGTTTAAATATAAAAGAAAATCACTTTTATTTAAACTCCTCATTTTCCCTATGATTTACTTCAAAGGAATGGTGCTTTGGAGGTAGGCCTGAGTTGTCACAGCCCTCAGAGTCCTGCCTGTGTCCAAAGGAAGGTCCTCAGGAGATCTCCCTGAATCCCCTCAGATGAAGGATGAGTGTCCTCATCAAGGCAGATTAGAAGGATAATCATAGATTTTCTGAAACACAGGATAGGTTCTGCTCTGAGGTGTGTGAGTGAAGCTCCAGAGCCTGACCTTGTGTGTTCTCCTGCCTTTTTGGGCTGGAACTTGTGGCCCTGGCCCTGAGAGTGAAGGTGAGGGTGGTGGGATGAAGGAAAACCATTCCCCCTTATTTCAGCTCCCTGGGAATTGCTGGGTTGTGTGACTTGTGCTGTGTCCTCAGTCAGCCCTTGGGAATCTGCCTGGTTTGGGGGATAAAACCAAAAAGACATCATTACATTCTGCAGTCTGGTTTTTCTGTGGTCCTTCTCCTACTAAGGGCTTGGATTTGGAAGAAATGAATCCCTAATAATTGAATTTATTAATGGCTCCTGATTACAGGCTCTCTGCACAGCTCCTTCCTTGTGTCACTGATTTTTTGCAGGTACCTGCTTTGAGCAAAAAGTTTACAATCAGTGAGTGAGAACTCAATGACACATTTCCAGTTACCCTCATTTGAGGTTGAAATGGGTCTTCCAGTCATAGTTCGAGAGCTAAGTGGATTTTAATTAACTGAAATCCAATGCCTTAAAATCTTTCACTTACAAATAATAATTAAAAACTCCAGTTCAAGGATGGCTCCTGCAATCCATACTCGGCCTGATGTAAAAAATCTGGGAAACAGCAGCTTCTTTATTCACTTCAGTGGAAGGTGCATCTGAAATCTTGGGAAACAGAGCTCAGTCTTTATTCAGGATGAGGTGGTTAATTCTCCTCCAACTGAGAAATAGTGCCTTATTTTTAATAGCTTTGTACTTTCATCAGAGGTAGTGTCTAATTTTGTTATCAGCACACGGATAGGACTTCAGGGAGCACAGAGAGATGAATGTACACTGGGTGTAAATTTAGAAAATACATTTATTCCTGATGCGTGCAGAGTGCTGCTGAGTTTCCCGATACATAAAGGTAAATTATTGCTGATTTCAGAGCTCTGCAGGGAGCAGGGGCCTGGGCTGAGTGGCCGGGGACACCACAGTGATGTCAGGGATGAGGAGTTGGCTCTAGAGGGTGCTCTGAACCAAGGCAGCATCTCCTTCCCCTCTTTAACAGCCACTGATGACGTTTTGCTGAAGAAAAACAATAAAAATCCCTCTGCCTCCCTTCTGCCCTCCTCCCCAAGCACATGTGGGCTCACACTTTATTGGAAACCTGAATATTAGTTTGGCCTGGAGAGTTTTTCTGGAAGATGCTGCTTAATTATTTAGCTCTGGGGGGATTCCTGCACTGTGAGCTCTAACATCCTTCTGTGTGTTCTTGTGCTGATTTAAGTAATTTGGATGTTTAAGTGTCTTTGGAGGTCTTTATAGAGCATAAATAAAAGGATGAATGGTTCAAACTTGATGGCATTTTCTCTCTTTCTTGGACAGCAGGTGAATCACTGCTTTTTTGCCTCAATATATTAATAGAGAAAGAAGCAGTGTCTTGACCTGCTGTGATTTTTAATATCCCTTTCCAGCAGCCAGTAATAACTGGTAGTAAAACATGTAATAATAGACAAATTCCACAGTGAGATTTGACACAGGGTTTTTTTTCCTGTTGGCTGTAGCTGTCCATGTGACACTTTAATCTTTTCCTTTCATTTTCCAGTCCTGTGACCCTGTCCCAAACGTCCTTGGGAGGGAATTTCCTGGGCACTGTAAAGCCTCAAGGTGCTCATGGTGCTCAGGCCAGGTCTCTAATTCAAGCAGATTTTTAATAGATTCTTCATCTAAGCATGGCAATTGTTTCGATGATGCAAAAAAAAAAAAAAAAAAAAAGTTTAAAGCTGGAGTTTTTGGCCAGGGAATATTTACATCTTCCAGTGTCACATCTGTTCAGATCTCTTGTCTCTTTGCTGGTTTTTGGCAGGGCTGTTGCTGTTCTTTTCGAGCTTAAAAGAAAGCCTTGAGTGCCTGGAGTGCATGGCCATTCTGGCACATTAAAAACTGGGGACTGTGGTTGTTTGGGCTCCCCTTTTTTTGTTCCACTGGCAGCACTTTGTCTTTTTCCTCTGGAAAATGTAACTGTTTCCCCCTGAATATGCAATTGGGTAATAGAAGTCTCGTAATTTTTACCTCTGACTTGAGTGGTTATGAGGACAGTAATTGTTTCAGCCTGATGGAGATTAAAACTTGTCTCCCATGTCAGTTATTAAATGTGGAAATAGCTGCAGGGTGTGGAATAAAATATTTGATTTACAGTGCAACTCTGTGAAAGGCTGTAACACAAGAACTGTATGGATTTGTTTGGTATAAAAGCTTCATTTGAGAGGAGAAGCAGCAGCCTCTGGACCATTTCTGGTCATGATTTCTATTTTAGTAGGTGGGAGCCCAGTGTGGTGATTTGTGTGGTGTAATGATGGTAATTCTGAGCTGGAAGATGAGTTGTCTGTAATTCTGAGCCTCTCTCAGTGCTCCAGCTTCTTATCAGCAGGGTTAACCAGAGCTGAACTGTCTGTAATTCATGGAGTTTTCCTTTTCCTGAGTTAAAGGTTAAAGTTATTACAAGCATGTGTGTGAGCTGTTGTTGGCATTGCAGATTGCTCTGGATGCTTGCACATTATTGCTGTGGACATATTTTTCTACTTAACGTGGTGAGCAGTTGTTTAATTGGAAAAGCTGTTACTTCTCTTGATCCTGAGCAGAGTAAAAATCAATGTCTTCTCTGCAGTCTGAACTAATAGGAATCAAACTCATTGAAGGATGAAAATGGTTTAATCAACAGAGAGATGTCTTAAAGGTTATTTAAAAAATAAAAAGCAACCAGCAAGCCCACAAACAAAGCAAAGAGCCAAGCCCAGGTGTGGAACTAATGAGGAAAACATGGTGCTTGCCACCTTCAGCTGGACTAGGGAAGGGAAGGGAGCAAAGTTTCCATCTGCCTTGGATGGGAGGATATTCTTGGGAGCTATTTGATTTCAAAGGCTTCTCTTTTAAACACCACTTGTCTGTATCTTCAGCCTTTGTATGAACTGACAAAAATGAGGTCTAATGATGGGTTTCTTTGTAGTGCAAGCCATGAAAGGGACTTTGTCTCTTCATTCCAAGAACTTAATCTAACACGATTGCCAGCCTTGTTCTTGACCTCATTTGTCCAGTGAGCTCTGCTTATTTCAGATACATTTCAAATACACTTTCCTGGCTGGTTACTGGTACCCCAAAGGGGAGATTTCCTTGGGAAAGGAGTGGTGAGAGGAATGACAGCTGCATCTTTACCTGCATGTGAAGTTACACAGACATGTGCTACAGCAGAAAAGTGATTTCAGAGTTTTCCTCCTGAAACTTGATGGCTGAAGGTAATAAAGAACAAAATGGATAACCTGGCGTGTGTTCTGTGACTGCTTAATGCTGATTCTATGAAACTGGAACTAAGTGTAACCTTGAAATTATGTTTTTACCTCTTGATGTGCCACACCAGCATGTTCAGATCCTAAAAAGCAAAGCAGCAGATCTCATTTCATGAGGAAGTTGCCTGCCAAACTTTACTACAAGTCTTAGGAATGGGTTGTTAATGAGCTCATGATGTGACATGTATACTTCTTTCTGATGAAACATTAGCATGAAAATTGAGCAGTTCCTGTCATTCACCTCTCCAAACCCAGACAGAGAGCTCAGAAAGGGAGGGAGCAGCACTCAGAACCAGGAAGGTGCTCGTGGTTTGCTCTGGGAATCACACATCAGGATCTGCCTGAGCCCAAATCTGGGTTCCTGAGCCCAAATCTGGGTTCCTGTGCCCCTCTGTGCCCTTTCCATGGCAGTTCAGCTGTTCCCTGGCTCGGTCCCTGAGGGCATTGGCAGCTGCAGGGGAGCCGGGCACACTCAGGAGCTTCCTGGGATGTTCTGAGCTTTGTGCTTTATGGATTTTCCCTCCTTGGGGCTGTTGGCAGAGCTGAAGTGGCAGTTCTCAGTTCAATCCCCATCTCCTGCCTGAATTTGCAGTGCCCACTGGGTTTCCCTCTCTGTTTGAGGCTGGCACAGCCTGCAGCCCTTGCTGCCCAAAGGGGTTTTGCTGGGTCTGTGTTCCATGAACATATTAAAAGTTTCTCTGTATGCAGGCCTGCAGAAAATTCTTCCCATGGGAAAGCATCTTTTTACTGTCTTTTACTCTGTATGAGTTTCTATAAACAAATCTCTTAAATTGTGTTCAAGGACATTTGGATTTCTCTGCCTGACTCCTGATATAGGAGATGAGGGTTTTTCTTCCTTTCAGCCTATGAGGTGAAAAGTTGTTATCTCTGATTGTGTAAGCTACTCTGGCATTCCTTGGACTGAGCTTGGAGCAAGAGCTTGGGATGCTCCAGGCTGGGCAGACAATAGCCCAAATCCTTTGTATTATGGAGTCATGTTAATAAATCATATTTGGCCTTCTGATATTATTGTCGGGAGTCCTCTGTCAATGCACGGGCAATAGGTCTGAGCTGGCTTTAAAGCTGTTTGTTGTTCCCTGGAATGTGCTCACATCCTCTGAAACTCCCACCCCCCTTTGGCCCAGGAGGGTTTGTTTTTCCTGAGGTTTCATGCAGGACCTGTAAGGACTTCCTCAGATGAGTGTTTGTTTTCTGGAACTGACCCTCTGTGCGGGGGTTTCAGGGCTCGATTTGCAATCTGCAGGAGGTTATTTCATCCCAGATGAAATAATGCCTGGGACACGGGCTGAGAGTGGCAGGGAATGGGCTCTGGTATTTTACAGCTTTCTGCAAGGACTTCCAAGGAAATTCCATGGAATCCTCTCGCACATCCTTACTGCTAGGATGCCTTGGAATTACTTGGTTGTCTAATCCTGGTGGGGGTTGTGTATTTGAAGTTTTTTGCTGTTTTATCTCTATATCACAAGAAGCTAAATAGAACACCTGGGATGCCTTTTATGTTGAATTCTTTAATAGGCCACTGAAGGAACCATGTAAAGGAAAAACTGATGTGTTGCAGGTTTAGCCTTCCTAAAAATACAGAATTTAAACGTTCCTGTAGTAACTGCAGTACACATGAAACCAACATGAATGGAGTTAAGACTATTGTGTGTTTTACTTGAGAATTTGAAGGAAGTTCAGAGTCAGAACACAGCCATGAGAATGGGATTTTTAAGCCTTCAGTGTGATTCTGTTGTTTTGTGTTGAATACTGACAGGAAAACGTGCATTGTGTTGACAAGCAGCATGAAACTGATTTATGCTGAAATATACAGCAGGATCCTTTGCTTTTGAGAGTGTTTGCTGAGTTGGTGTAAGCCCTGCTTAACTCTTGCCACCTCCTCATCTCCAGCGTGAGCAACATTGTGAAACTAATTTTGAAAAGCTTTTTTGGCTGTTAATTGGTTGGTAGCAGCTATCAAAAATCTGCTGCTTCCTTTCTGTTGCCTCAAAGTTCCTGTGTAGGTGGCTGCAGACTGAGTGCTGTGTGAAACACAGCCCTGCACCAGTAAATCCTTGTCTGCTGGAGAAAAAAACAAATCAAAATGAGTCCAGCAAACTGCCAAAATAATAATGCTTCCTGTGGGAGTGAAGCTGTCTTGTTTGCTTACTCTTGGAAGCTGCAGAGGGAAGAGAAGAGAGATGAACTGAGAATCTTCACATTATTCCACGTTTTGGGGCATTCTGGAGAGGTGAGGTGGAGCAGTGCCTGAATTAGTTCCATCCTCTGAGTGTCTTGTCCTGTGATTTTGGGAAGTGAAGAGTTCCTTCCTCCTGTAACTGAATGGGACTTGAGTGGTTTCAGACTGTTGATATTTTTTCAAGATTACAGTAGAAACTTCCTGTTTTTAGAGCTTATCTCCCTGTCTGGAGGGAGAGGTTATTATAGGTACGGTCACATCCTGTGGTTGTTGCCACTTGTATAAAAAAAAAAGAAAATCTTTTGAATTTTCAGAGGCCTTTAAATGTGATTACTGCTCCAAAAACTGAGCTGCAGCCACAGTTCCCATCTCCTCTGTGATCTCAATAAAAGGCTGTAAATCCATTGCAAATTTTACATCTCTGTTAGTTCCATTTCTGTGTTGAGAAAATCCCCTGGTAAGGGATCTGTCTGGCTCTGGAAGGAAGATTGCAGAGGAAGCATTTGGGAGTCATTTCCTTCAGCGTGAGTACGAGCTTGCTTTGTGCTATAATAGTTTAAACATTCCACAGGCTCTTGATGGAGGTATCAAGTTTTCCATTCCCAGAGTTACTTTTAGTTTAAACTGGAGAGAAGAGCAGGCAAACTCCCATTGTTTTACAGCTGCTTTGATAGAGCTGAAAAAGATGCATTTGCTTAGTTCTTCCTTCCCTCCTTTGGCTTCACCCCTCCCACACACATTTAACTACTGAGAATTTTATTTTGTTTGCTTCTTTTATATTCATCTGAGAACAAAGAGCTTCTTGTTTGTTTTAATCCATTTGTTACATTTTCAAGTATGTAAATTTTTCCTTTTAAATTACTTTTTTTGACAGATATTTGGAATTTTTTTTTTTGTTCTGTGTAAGATAATACTTTCTAAAATGAGTTGTGTGCATTCCTTTGTGTTAAATTCAAGAAGCTGCTGAACAGGTTGGTGTCTTGCTGTAAGTACCACTAAATCTGGCAGACACACTGGATTTTGTTTTAATATTCTTGGCTTACAGTTTACCATTCTGTAATCTGGAGTTTCCCAGGGCAGGGATTTTTTACAGAAACACTTTTGAATTTAAGTGTTGGTCCCTACAGGGAAGAGGAAACAAACCAGAGGAGAAGTACCAGAAAAAAAAAAAAAGTGATTTATTTTCCCTCCCGCTTCTCTCTTCTCAAAAAAAGCATCCTGTACTTCTGGCTGGATTTTGCCCTCTTTGAGGTGCAGCTATCTTAGACCATTGGCCTAGAATTGGGTTTGAATCCTGCTGGGTCCTTTTCTCTGCCTCAGGTTTGCTTCTGCTTGGCCATGGGGGTCTGGGCTCAGGGGCTCCTGTCCTGGCTGGGTGCTCAGGAGGGTTTGGGCTCAGGGTTTCAGGAGGATTTGGGGTCTGGGGTTTCTGTCCTGGCAGAGTTGGGTGCTCAGGAGGGGGGAGCAGGGGCTGGGCTGGCACTGCTGGGAACACTCATTTCATTGTAAGGAGTGAACTCTGGCAGGGCTGGGCTCTTTCTTGTTGGGCTGTGGTTGGTTGTTTGGGGTTTTTCTGGTATTTTTGGTTTGTTTATTTTCCCCAACACTTCCTAAACCAGGCCTTCCTGTAAAACCCTGCTTTTCTCACTGTTATGATGTGAATTGCCTTCATCTTCACAGCTCCCTGGGGGAGCCACTGTTGCTTTTTCATTCCTACTGTGACAGAAAGGCAGCGTGCATCCAGGATGCAGTGCAGAAAGAGCCCGGGGGATTTCTCCCAGGCACACACAGAGTTAAGCAGCCCCTTGTACCCTTGGAGTCCCTGTCCCCATCTGAGGGATGCTCTGCCTGTGCCAGTGGCAGTTTTGGGCTGCGTCACAGGTTCAGGGCTCAGGGGCAATCCGAGGCAGCTTTTACCTCATAACTGGCAGTAAGGAGCACAGGTGTTGGGAATAATCTGGGATTTATTTCTTTGGGAGGCCTTGGTTTGTGTTTGTGCATTCTTGGTGCCTGTCTGCTCAGCTGGGGTTTGGTCAGGGGTGTGACCCCGCAGGGCTGGCACGGGGGCAGTTGGTGGCAGTTGCTGATGGCAGTTACAGAAGGGCATTGCCTGCAATTCTGGGGCCCAGGGGTCGTTAAGAAGAGGCTGAAGTTCCTCAGACTGTTCTGTGCTTGGGAGGGCTCTGTGTCCCCAGAGTGGTGATGTGGTGCTAGAGCTCAGCAGTGACCTGTGAGGACTCAGAGCTTGGCCACAGGTCACCTGGAATATCCTGAGCACCACGTAAGTACAGGGAAGGAGACACAGTTTTTGAGCCATAAAATGTGTGATAGTGTTGGTAATTCACTTTAACAGGGGAAACCTCATCCCGAGAAAACAAAATCTAACCCAGCAAAGAAAGCCAAGCTTCTTAAGGTCCATGGTCTATAAAGGGTACAGGCTCCTTTTGGGGATTGAGAGAGGCAAGGGAATGGCTCATCCCAGTTCCAGCAGTTGCACTGTAAATGAAAATAACCCCTGGCAGGCTGGTTTGTAAGAAGTGCTGCGTGTGTAAATGTGGTGCAGCGGAAGTTCAGCTGTGTGCAGAGTTTACAGCAGGGTTTACAGCAGGGTTTACAGCCTCCCTGGGCTGGGACTGCAGCACCAAATGGCCTTTGGGCTCCAGCACTGCCCTGGGTTTCCTCTCACAGCGTGGAGAAGCACCCTGGTGTGACCGTGGAGCAGGGGCTGGGTTGGTGCTGTGGCTGCTGCAGCTCAGAGCAGGTTTCCTGTGGGTGCTCACAGATCTGCAAGTGCAGGCACGACTTCTGCTGCGAGCAGATTTGAAGAAATTTGTGTGCAGACAGCAGTAACTGTCTTGTCAAGAGCTGGGTATCGGTTCCTCTCGCTGTTTGTGCCAAGAAAACAGCATTATTTACACAGGAACAGAGCCTCACCTCTCACCTGACCAAAGGTTTTGTGTTTAGATAGAGCTGGGGTGCTTTGATGTCCAAGTGCAAACAATCAGAAATGGGTTACAGACACTCAGTGCTGCTGCTGGGAGCAGAGGGAGGTGACCTTTCCTGCTGGCAGCCCAGCCAGTGATTCCTTTCCTCTGCTGAGAGATCTCCAGGTGATGCTGGCCCCTAGAATTCTCCAGCTCACTTTCAGTTCAAGCTGCCTCTGTGTCAGGTTTTTGTTTTACTGGAGGTACCGTGGGGGTTTTGGCTGGGGTTGCACCACTGACAGAGACTGGGAAACTTGTGATGAGCACTGCAGCTGATGACACACAAGGAAAACACTGCTGGGACAACATAAAGCCGTGAGTTTGTTCTCCATGAACCTCCTCCCTTCCTCTTCCCCCCTGCCCAAGGCCAGATCCAAGGGGAGAGCTCGATTTATGTAGAGCTCTGAAGGCAGTGTTAATTCCCCTTTTAAAAATAGGTCCAGCTTAGCAGGGGGTTAGTGTTAGACTCCCTGCTTACCTAAGCTGGGAAGTTGTGTTGGATTGGCGTTTAGGAAACACTTGTCACGTTCATGTCTCCATGTGTTCTGAAAAGGAGTTTGAGGCTTCTTTGTGTTCAGTCCCTGCGAGCCACCGGTGTTCTCCATCCTGCTTTAAACCTGGCTGCGTGGGTGAACTCCCAGGCACAGGGAGCTGCCTCCAAGTGTTTGGGGCACCTCTTTGTCCTGAAAAAAAACCCAATGTACCCATTTAATCTGTATAATCTCATTAAGCCTGTTTATGGTTAGTTTGTGTTCCAAGTGTTTGGGTACCTGGGAGAGCCGGAATTGCTCCTTTGGAGCGGTTTTTCCAGCGGGTGGAATGTTTATGTGTGCTCGATGGCTCGTTCTGTCAGAAGTGGGGAATGCTGCTGATTGATAGGTCTTGTGTCTTGGAGGGATTACATCTTTATTTAATATTCCTCCAATTTGTGTGTCTGTGTTTAATATTCTTCCAATAGGGTCGGGCTGGTGCGAAGTTATGAATTATTCGCGTTTGTTATGAGTCGTGTGTCTCGAAAGCAGCACATTTTCCAGCCCTTTGAAGATGCACTGTCTGTCACTTCTCAGTGCTCAATCTTTCATGAGCTGAAGTGCGTGGGTACAGGATACAAAGTGTTACAGGATTCGGGGAAGCGCTGAAAGCCAAAGCTGTGAGTTAACAGGTGCTTCCCAGATTTTAGCTGCGAGAAGAGAAGGTGTGCAGGGCTGGATGTGCACACGCCTTTGAGCAGTGTCAGGAATTACTGACAGCGAGTCAAAGCCTTATTTCTTCAGATTTCCAGCTTCTGTTGTTTATTGTCACGACCCTAATGTTTCTTCGGCTAGGTGTTCTATTTAATTATGATGTTTATAGTAAATATCAGCTCCCTTGGCTGTGTGCTCAGGCCTGTAGCATGCGGAGTGCTTTGCTTGTAACTGCATCCCTTGTCTCAGTTCATTATCTGTTAATGGTACTCGACATGACAGGCTTGTTTTGATAAATGGAGCCTGCCAAGAAAGCTGGGATGGATTTTGCAGGCGCTGGAGTCGAGCTTTGTTTCATTGTGCAACACCAGAGGGCTGATGCACGCTGGACCAAATGCCACAGAGTGCAGTGAGAGGTCTCTGGGCACTGCTTCCAGCCCTGTCCATCAGGAAATCTCCACTCAAGGTCTCCTCTTTCCAGGCTATTTTCCTGACCCGTGTGGAAGTAGATTTTGCCTGGTCTTGATGGGCTTTGTGAAGGTGTAGCTCACATTTCCCCCCCTTTTTCAGATATCCAGCTTTCAGAAGGGATCCAAAAAGAGATGCTGTTGTAAGTTTATAATGCCATGGCTAGCAAGGGTGTATTTCATGACCAAGAAAAGATCTTTTATAGTCCATTTTCTAAAGACAAGATAAAAAGTCCCTATTGCAAAATGGAGCTTGAGGCTGTACTCTGTGCATGTTTTTTATTTTAGTCTCTGAAATGGGGGCAGATCTCCATATCTCCTAGGAAAGCCAATTAGTGAAAGTTGAGTTGTCTCTGATGTCGGTGATTGAGTGCTGTGGCTGTTCTGCTCATTCAAGGATCTCCAGAATGCTGTATACAAACAGATGGGACTTGAGATGATTTCTCTGCCATCTCCCACACTGCTGAATTCGGAAGCTGGTTTGTGTTGGATTTGCAAGACAGTGTCTGAGATTCAAGAACAGTCTCCAGTTCTGTTGCTGTGCTCAGACTGCCAGATGCTGTGCTCTGCACTGTTTGGACAACTTTCTTTCTAATGGGATACAAAGAAATCCACGCATTTTAAAATCATTATTATTATCTGAGTGCATTTTCCCAATGTATACTGACTTTAGGGGTTTGTGATCCAAGCTGGCTGAGCCACCTGCCCTAGAGGGACAAGGTGTTTTTGAATAAGAACCATCAAACAGGGTATTTTTCAAATGATGAAACCTGGCCTGAATTAACTTCCTGCTCTTTTGGAAGTCATTAGGAGTAAACGCTGATTTAAATACACTCTGGAGCAGTCGATTCCCTTGTAGGATCTGCCAGGTGTTGGGCCGCATTTGATTAGAAAATTGAGGAGTGAGGATAAAGGCGATGTGGTCGCTTTGTGCTGACTGGAGGATTGGATTTCAGCTCTGGCAGGTTTGGAGCTATCACACGGCTACTTGGTTACAAAGCTTGTTTTGCACCAGGTCTGGCGAAGACAGGCTCGGGTTCAGGAGCTGTTGTACCATGAATATTGCAGGAGTGCAGCTCCTGCCTGCACCACCCTCAATTTGTATTGATCACAGCAGCCCTGCGACGCGGCGAGGGCGCGTGTGAATTAATCAGCTTTTAGGGAGCTATTTCTAGAAAGTACAGAATGAATTTCCAACTCAGATCTTTGTCTGCTGAAGGACTCCTGGGCTCTAGTATGAAAATGGTAGAAATGGGCATGGATAAATAGCGGGAATAGACACAACTACAAATAATTAACAGCCTCTGGAAAGATGAAGTTGGCAGGCAGTACTTGAGGGTGTTGCTCTAATTAGCCGGGTCTGTGAACATTAATGATTATCATTTTTTCCTAATTTTTTTTTTAACTTGGCTTTGTAAAACTAGCTCGGAGGTGGTGTACTCCCATATTTATTTTATAGGTAAAATATTACTGTATGGCTAGGAAATGGATTTGCTCGGCAGGGATAAAGTGTACGTTGCCCCAAGGTAATGGATTACATAGATGACTTGTTTTGCATGTTATTCTGCAAGGGAAATAGCAGAGCTTTGCCCTAAAATTAAGGCGGTACTAACAACTGAAAGGTCATGGTTGTGGTGTTGAGGAACAACACAAGACATGGGGGGAGATGAGTTACAGGTTTGCATGGAGATGCACGGTAAGATAAATATTCATTCCTTACAAAAAATCCAATTAAAAGGAACATGTTCGGCTGAGCAGATGAATTTCTGCTCCTAATGGGGGGAAGGAGGGCGTCGTAGGAAAAGATTTTGAACAAAATGGCTCACTAATTGAAGGCAGAGCAGCGAAATCCCTGTGCAAAGTGTCTCAGAGCGTGGCCCTGGCCAGGCAGGGGCTGATTTATCCGCTTTTCCCCACCTCCCGTGCTGGCTGGGCGGCGAGGGGCCGTGCCCGGGGGATGCCCGGTGCCGTGCTCGGTGCCGTGCCCGGTGCCCTGCCCGGTGCCCGGGGGATGCTCGGTGCCGTGCCCGGTGCCCTGCCCGGTGCCCGGGGGATGCCCGGTGCCCTGCCCGGTGCCCGGGGGATGCTCGGTGCCGTGCCCGGTGCCCTGCCCGGTGCCCGGGGGATGC